>OV725083.1:47107727-47197198 GCA_928085145.1 Nezara viridula | reverse complement strand
AAATTTGTTTCCCAACTGTGCTTTCTATATTCTTTCTTTTTCATTTTGCCAGGTTAAGCCACAGCAGCGCGTGGCCGGGTAAAGCTAGTGTATTTTCATATATATATATATATATCATGTGGTTTAATACCTTTTAAAACTAAAATAATTGGAATAATAAACTGAAAGTTGATAATTTCAAATAATGATTATTTTCTCGTCGGAGATCTATTTTTACGAAACAAGATGAATTTGTTATGAAATTTTATTTTTCGAAATCGTATAATGATATATAAATAAAATATTGATTCCAGTGGAATCGGGTAGGTGGACATTTTCATGGATGACTTTTACTATGTTGGATTTCAAAATCTGACTCACCGAATGCTGATCTCATAAAAATTGAAATGGTTCCTCGACCGTTCGAACAAACATTAGTCTTTTCCACCACCGTTTTGATAGCGTTTGCTTTAGCTCCGGATATTACATTTTTGAAATGGATAGGATAGTAAAAAAAAATGAGTGAAAATCTTTGATATTTGATCATGAAGTTCCTATTAAAGGATTACTATGACATAGGTAACGATAATATTAGCTAATTTATATTTTATTATGGTATAGTTTTCATACCAGGTTATTTCATTAATCGTTAGATGATTAGTTGTAATTGCATACTTATTATAGTAATGTGTATCTTTATAATTTTATACAATTTGTTCCCATGAGTTTAGTTTTAAAATACATTTAACCATGAACTAAACAATGTTTGAAAAATTCATTTCGGAAAAAAAAAAAAGTTTCGCACTAATGTCTTATAAGGAAAACGATTTGACACAAGCCTGTTTATTAGAAAATAGGAAATAAATAACAAATAACTATGATAACTATCTTATATAGAAAGAATAACAGGCTTAGCGTACCCGAAGGTTCGATGCCGACACCACCAATCACTTATTACACACATCCCTCCACCGTTTGGCGTCCGAACCCAGTCCCGTCAGATCGGTTTTAACGCAATCTTGCCATTTTCGCATCGGTCTACCCCTCGGACGTTTACCATTCGGTACAATATTATTAACCTTTTAGGAATTCTTTCGTTACTAAGCCCAATAATTTTACAAGTCCATTGTATTCGCCGGGATGTAGTCGCCTCAATTATATTAACCGGATAAAGTTCACGCAATTTGGCGTTGTGTGACCGTCTAAACTCTCTGTTTAACTCATCCTTCTTCGGTCCGAATATTCTACACAATACTTTATTTTCAAAAACCTTAAGACGTTGTTCATCCCTTAGTATAAGCGGCCACGTTTTGCATCCATAAAAACTGTAGATAAGATAATGGTTTTATAGATTCTAGTTTTTGAGTTTAGTTAATTAATCCTAGCAAAGACTATCTCGAATACTTCTGAACCTCGAAGAATGAAATGCCAAGCCGCTTAAAAAATATTTATTGTAAAAATAAAATTATTGAAATAGAAACTTGTAGAATCAAAAATAACGTTTTAAACATGTACAAAGGTGTAAAGAGATCACGTAAAGTGCTTGTCACGTGTAGAATTTTTTAAAAACTTATTTATAGAAAAATATTACTATCTGTCTCAAAGGGCATCTGTGTTCAGAGATCACATTCACACTCTATGTACAATAATAAAATTAATTATACAGAAAAATAATATATATATCCAATAAATAAGAATAAAATAACCTAAAAATAAATAAATAAAAAGAACACATACATACCTATATACACTATTTACAATCTGACGAGAGAACTCCGAGCCAGACTTGTCTCTCCAACTGTGGAGTGGAAAGCATGACTCCAGGAGATCCCTGCACTTCTCTCTCAACCGCGTCACTGGGGCTAGACCCATTGGAGATTGAGCAAGAGTGCTTTAGCCACATACACTCATGTCGTGAGTGGAGAATCTGGCCATTGCCAGAACCCCAATATTTACAAACTATAAAAGGTCTCCGGGCCAAAGCCGTTTTAACCTTCTTGGGGGATTGTAGGGATGCTGGATAGGGATTGAGCAAGAGGATTTGGATGATACGTAAGGTTCTGGTGAAATTTGGAGAATTTTTCTGGGATAAGGTATAGGACAAATGGGCAGTTGAGGTCATGATGTAGGGTTTTGTTGGTTACATAGAAAGGAGCATCGACTATTGTACGGAGGACTTTGGATTGGAAGGGTTGGATGCGCTTGATGTCAGAAAATTTTGCTGTTCCCACACTTCTAGTCTGTAAGTCCAAATATGTTTCAGTATTGTCTTGTAGATCAGTAGCTTGTTTTTTTTTAGATAGATAGAAAGTAAATTATTCTGGGACGAGGTTACTTATGACAAACAGATATGAACAAAAAAATAAAAACTACATCTGGCCAAAAATTACATTAGTCAATATTAAAGAATATATAGTCTCTTCAGTAAAATTATATTAAAACAAGTAAAAATAACACCACTTTGAAAAAAAAAAAAACATTATTTAAATGAAAAGAGCACAAAATAAAATAAACATGGGTTGATTTTTTAAAATTAAAAATCTATCAATTTTAACAACAATTCACCTCAGTCAAAATCTGTTTCGAAATATTTATTTCATTTTATAACGTCATTTTGGGATATGAGAAGGAATTGGTAAAGATGATATTTAAATGAGGACAAGGAAGAGGCATGGCGAATATCAGATAGCAAGAAATTCCAGAAGGCAGTAGATCGGGCAATAAAGGAATATTCAAACGTCTTAGTTCTATGGGAAGGGATATAATATAAGGGTGTTTTCAATGGAAAGTTTAGATTTTCTATATAGTGGTATGTATAGTTGTACGTATCGTCGGTTAAGTTCCTGTCTTTTAAGTCTAGTATGAACATTCCACATTAGAATAAGGGATGAAAATAACAATATTCTGACTGAGCCGTTAGACCTATTAAATAAGTTTAAGCACCATTTTGACAATATGTTAAATACGGGAAATAATCTGTGTCCTCCTTCTGAGTACCTGAGTGCTGAACCGTTAAAAGAAGAACCGAGTGAAGAGGAAGTTGAAGTAGCAATGGGGGAATTCAACCGTAGAGGGTTCCTTGTAGAGATTTATTTAGTCGTATAATTATTATAGTTATAATATAAGTTATATTATTATAATATTTTCAGGATGAGCAAGCAGGTGCGAGGGTGGGGGCTGCGGACTCTGACCCGGCTCTGGCTCCTCGCTGGCTCCCTCAGCATCTTCTCCCTCCTCCTCCTTGGTCGCTGCGGCATCCAAGAGAACAATGCCCCCACAGGTTAGTAATACACTAATAGTAATATTATACATAATGCACTTATATTACTAAATACTATATATATATATATATATATATATATATATATATATAATATATATATATATATATATATATATATATTATTATTTCTAAAAGGTGTTTTTTTTCGGTACGTAATAACTTCGTCAATTATTTATCAAATCATTGACCACTCATTTTGAAGATATTCTTCTCCTTCACATGGGAAAAATTGTTCCATCCCTCGAAATTTCTGGGGGAAAAAAGTTATTAAGGAAATGAAACTTTATTTGCGAATAACTCAAAGAGTATGCATTTTTTTTTTTGGATTGGGCCCATGATAATTAGAAAGATTACTAAATTACCTACAAAACAAAACAAAAATTCTTAAAAATCGGATAATCATTAACAAAGATACAGTCTATTAGTTTTGGTTTACTTAATAATGTCTTCTGATTTAAAGATATTGCATTTAGGAATAGAATAGTCTACATTTTTTTTCCAGGCTGATATATTAATTTTATTATTTCTTAAAGACATTTGGTTGTTCTTACATTTTATTTTTTTTTAATAATTCAGAATCCCATGATGGGGGAATTATATTGCCGTTATTACTTTTATTATCTTTCCAGTCAGTGTTTAAAAATAGGTCCTAGCAAAGCAATTTGTACACATATTTTGGTCTATTATGTTTAATGGAATATTGTAATCGACCAAGGAAAAAATATTAATTCCTTCCTTACATAATACATACTTATTTCCATATTTTTTTGCTATTTTTTCAGTAAACAAAATTTTCTGCGAATTATTCGCACGGGCCAACCAGTACTTAATAAAATAAAATATCACTATTATGTCATCATGCGTAAGTCAGATATCCAACTCCAAACCACTCTATTTAACTAGAGAGAGAAACACTTTATTTTCATAAAATATAAAATATAAAGGATTGCTGCCCAATTACATTGGGTTGCTATACACACAGCATACTCTTCTATCCTTAAGACAATATATGAACTTATATATAAATATACAGAAGTATTAGTTAATATTAGTAAAACAGAAATATATATATATACATTTTTATTATTTTATTTATCTTTATAATTTTTTTTTTTTTTTCCTTTTTCCTTCTTCTCATTGTTCATGCTTTTTTTTTTTTTTTTTTAACATTAAGTTTCCCTTTCTCTCACTTCTCTCTCTTTATCACTATTGTTTTCAATTATTCACTAAATAAATAAATAAACAAATACATAAATTAAAACTCTCGGGCTAGCCATGCACGTGGTGGTGAATGATTCCCAGGGAGTCGAGGACTATATTTTCAGCCAACCTCGCTACGTCCTTAATGTCGACACCTAGTTCCTCGAGGAAGCTCCTTGTTCTTTTTGGGATAGTTCCGCGAGACCCAAACCAGAGGCCTCTCACGGTGAACTCTCTCTCTCCGAAGGTCTCACGGAATTTCTCTTTTAGGAAAGGGATACATTTATCGTACGTGTTCTTCTTTTCCCTTTCCACTTCACCCGCCTGATCGAGGTCATTGCTCTCAAAGCGGACAGTTGGATCCAAGATCAGCGCTGTCCTTCCTGTCTTGGGAAATGCGACGATATCAGCGTATCTCGTAGAGCCCTCACTATCGATGCAATATACCTCGTCAAAGCAGGTGAATTTTTTTTCCCTAAGGAGCCTCATCAATTCGAACTTGACCCGGTGGTGACGACGTGTTATGAGGAGGGAGTTGTTGGGGCATTTTCCCAGCACATGTGCTGGTGTTTCAGACTCTCTGCCGCATTTACGGCAGAGGGACCCAACTTCTCTGACCTGTCCGCTGACTCCTGGGACTCCACGCAGGGGTGCATAATTAATGTTTAGTTTTAGGGCATTCGACCATTCAGACCCAGAAAGTACTTGCTTTTCGTAGATGTATCTATTCGCTTTCGGGGTCTCTTTAAAATGGCGAACACCAATACCCTGCCACCTGCAGTTGGCCCATTCCTCAAATGTATTTTCTCGTAGCGACTGCCGTAGAGCTTTCACATTTCGATGACCCTGATCAACCCCCAATCTCTCGGCACATTCAGCAATTTCAGCCGAATAATCGAAGGCAGACTGAAAAAGGGCATCTGGTACATTGGACAGTCGCTGAGCAATGGACCAATGTTGAAGAGGAGCCTCCCATTGGCAGCGGATTAATCCCAATCCTCGGTATCTCCTAGGGGCATACAACATCGCTGTGGAAGTATTCGCAGGGAGTCCAATAATGGCCTTTACGCTCCTGCGAATCATAGTGTCGATGCCCTCCAGTATAGCAGGACGTAGCTTTGTTAGGGTCGCAGTTTGGAGAGGGTAAGTAAGACCCGGGAACAGATATTGATTGACAATGTTGAGTTTCTGCTCAGGTTTAAGTAAGCAAGAGGTAACCAGCTTGTTTAGATTATCATTCAATTTAGTCACCGAATCTTCGTTGAATTGCAGCTCTCCCGAGAATGTACATCCTAAATACTTAATCGTATCTCCATTCTTCAATGTTTGGATGTACTCACCATTCTCAAGGGAGAGTACCGTAGTTTCCAGCTCTCCTTTATTTATAACGATGCCCATACTTTTTAGAGGATTTATAGCCAGACCAATTTCTTTAAATGTTCTTTGTATGCTGTCAATCACTCTCTCTGCAGCCCCCTTGTCACGCGCCGACACTGCCTGATCATCCGCGAAACCTGTGAGGACCACACAATCTTGCTCATTCCTTAATTTGTATCCAAATTTCTTGGAAAAGTCCTCGTCACACAGGTCGCGGTAGAGATGATCGATGGCCAGGTTGAAGAGTGAAGACGACAGGGGGCCACCTTGGGGTACACCGCGCAGCACTTTGATCTGGCTAGTTGCATGGACACCGTTGCCAATCTTTATGGTGTTCGTGCTAAGGAGAGCTGATATGACATTTGTAAGATTCGGTGACACACCTCTCGCTTCTAAGGAGCTTACGATGTGTTTGTGCCCAACATTGTCAAAAGCACCGACAACGTCGAGGAAAACTATCGCACAGTCATTTTTCATTTTTTGTGCATCTTTTAATACCGCGTCGATGATCCTCGCGCTGACGTGCGTTCCCGGGAGGCCTTTTATAAAGCCTCTCTGACTCTTGTGGAAGGTGACCTGCTTTCTTAACTCGTAGTCCAGAACCTTCTCTATGATTCGGCGCACAATCGAGTATATGGTGATCGGTCTCCAGGTAGAGATATTGTTTATATCACCTTTGCCCTTATATATCAATATTGTGCGCCCTTGTCGAAGTGGTTCCGGAACATAGGCCACCTTCAGCATTATCTCTGCAATCGTTTTAATAATGCTTGATACCTCAAAATATTTTATTGTGCGGATCAGAACTCCATCAGGCCCCGGCGATGTGTCCATTGATGTTGATTTAATGGCTTTCCTGATAGCTTCTATCTCAATGGACAGCAAATCCGGCATCGGGGCACACTGTTCGTAATCCGCACGCCCGCAGAGATTTTCGTTCTCAAAGAGGTCTTTATAATGCCTCTCGATATCGGCCATTTTTAGAGGACACCGTTTAGGAGCGTCGGCATTCATTACAGTTTGCACAACCTTTTTTCTTTTATTATAATAATTATACTGGGCAACCTCGTACTGATACTGCTCTTGCCGACGACTCCTGTCTACTTTGTTTGCCCTCTGCGGATTTGAGACTTGTCCAGCACCCTTGTCAGCCATTTTCATTTTATTTTTTTTCCTCATCCTATAAAATTTTACGGCTGGGTGCTGGGGACCTGGCAGTTCCGCATTAATGACTTTGAGGAACTTTAGGAACTTGCCTACGGCCTCATCAAAATCCGCAGTATTCACCATTTCTTGCTTTAAAAGGTTCTTGAACGTAGTAGACCATTCAACAATGTCCTCTTTTATTTTTGATGACTCACCCTCTCCATTTCTAGGACCTATCACGTTCTTTACTATGCCCCTCAATGTATTATTATTCGCCTCCCTGGGATGTTTTTTTGCAATGTGGGTTCCGAGACCTCGTTCGCCCTTAAAAGAAAGCCCGCATATCGGACAAACTTTATCATCAGGGCGTAGAGCTTCATTTTGCCGCTCACTAAGTACCTCTGCGACATTCAGCGGATCATTTGGCAATCTGGGAAAGACATCATCTATCGACACCGTCTTTCCCAATACCACACCTTCTGTGTCAGGCCATTCCACTTTAACAAATTTATTATCTCCGCCTTCTGCAGTAGCCACAGACATCACAGAGGCAACAACCGCCTCTTGAACAGGTCCTCCAGTTCTCAGAACCCATACCTTTTGTCCAACTTCGATCTTCTTCGTTGGTATTTTGTTCATTGCAATATTTTTTTTTTCGTTCTAGACTATGCCCACCACGCGCATGATTGAAACAATCTGTGCATAATTAAATAAATAAATAAATACAAAGTTAAAAACTATAAAATTAAGTGTTAAATAGTGTTATAGTTAAAATATAAAATCGATAAAAGCTTAAAAAAAAAATATACATCTATCAAATAAATTGCTTATAAATAAGTTACAATATAAAATCAGTAAAAAGTTTAAAGTTAAAATTTAAGTACAAGTTAAAAATAAGTGAAAGTTAAAATCTAAAAAAGTTAAAATCTAAGAAAGTTAAAATCCGAAACAATTTGATCACAAAATCGACAAAAAAAGGTGGCCATAAAAAAATTGAACCGTTTGGCCTATATAACCTCGTTATTTTGACAATTGGAGAGTGTAGGTCACGACAAACAGCTCAACATTTTTGAAGTCCGCCTTTTTTCTCGACTTTGTACTTAAGTTATCTTGCGATTCAAGTGTAAAGCAAATGGTTATTTCCTAGTTTTTAGTACCTAATTAAATAGACAAAATTTGCCCTCCTCCATATTGAAAAAGCCCGAATTCCAAGAGTCTTCGCAAATAAAATACTTGTAGGTTACGATGAGATGAAGCTATTTACGAAGTTTCAGCTGGATCTCAATAATTTGATAAAAAGGGTAAAATTGATGTACCACGGGCTATAAACAACATCTGTGAGAATCCATCTCCCTGTTACTATTAAGTTCGAACTTTGAAGTATCCACTTCTCGTTTAGGACCCGACATTTAATAATAATAATATGATTTATTTATTCTGGAACAATTTTGAAAAGTTGGGAAATGAATCCTGTGTTTACTTAGAGCTTCTTCTAAATTCAAAATGAAGTTTCCTGTTTGTTTTGAAAATATGTTTATTCGGTAAAACTCATTTCTTAAATAGACTATATGTATGACAGCAAAATACTTTTTAGAATTTTGTCAAGTGATGTTCCGAAATAGATTATGACCAGCCCGAATATGAAAATAACAATACCCTACCGCCGCGATGTCTTCTGGAATTCATTAAGATGTCGTCCGCATTCTTAGCGCATTGTTCCCAAGTGGGGCAGAATACCGACTTCGTAATTTAGGAAAGTACCGGGTTAGGAGAATGAACAATGAGAATATATACTACGAAATATTTTTTTATTTTTGCTTCCTCACTACCGGATGAACAGAGAAGCTTTGAATATACGCAGGAAGAGAAAAAATAAAAATAGTCTTAGAAAAGAAAATTTTCTTTTTTTTTTTTAAATATTTTTATTGAGGTGTCATTTAACCACACTTAAGAACACTGAGTATTAGAGCTGTAAGACACATTCATACCATATTTATTTATTTATAACAATGGGGCTACTCAATCTCCTACGGGTCATTTTATCCCTTGCACAACGATTATATTCCATTAGATGAAATTTAACAATAAATCGAAAGTAAAAAATATTTAAAACATTAAAATTTCCAAAAATAAATAGTCAGCATAATTTAAATTTTGTTATATAGGTGCGTTATTTGAAGAAATGGTTTTTATTTTTATATTTTCCGACGTTTCGGCCTTCATTATGAATAAGAAATTACCAGATAACAATATGAGAAACTATTAACTAATGAAAAATAAATAAATCAATGTTAATAATAATAATAATGGAAAGAACATGTGAAAAAAAAAAGTAAAAGAGAGGAACTTACAAAATAACTATCAACAATATCACAGAGAAATGAATAGCAGTAATAGAAATGAACTTATAAAATTACTAATAACAAGATTAGAGAGGAACTAATAACAGTAATAGAAAGGAACATATGAAATAACTTATAACACTATTAGAGAGGAACTAATAACAGTAATAGAGAGGAACTTATAAAATCAATAATAACGGCAACAAAGTTGGGGACTAATGAAATAAACTTGTTAACTTGTTTATATGAACTAATGAAATAAACATAATAAAATCAGTTAACAAAAATTAAAATAAAAAGTAACTAAAATAAGATAAAATGTAAGTATTACATATATATATATATATATATATATATATATATATATATATATATATATATATATATATATATATAAGACTTAGGTATCTAGGTATCTAATACTTTATATCTCATTTTAGTTAGTTTTTATTTTCACTTTTGTTACCTAATTTTATTATGTTTATTTCATTAGTTCATCTAAACAAGTTAACAAATTTATTTCATTAGTCCCCAACTTTGTTGCCGTTATTATTTATTTCATAAGTTCCTCTTTATTAATGTTATTAGTTCCTCACTAAAATTGTTATTAGTTATATCAAATGTTCCTCAGTTTACTGTTTACTGTTACTGTACATTTTTTTTATATGTTCCTTAGTTTATTATTAATAATATTATTTTTGAAGTGAAAACTTCATAAGGCGTGTTTTGCACATTTTTTGAGGAGGATGAATTAGATTGACCCATCAGATATCGTTCGCCATTAAAGCTCGGGTAAAGTCGGCTAAAGTCGACTTATTAAAATATTTTTACATACGGATTAAAATATCTCAGACACTATAAATCGGGCCTGCATACTGTATGCTAGGAAATTGTTCATCATTTCATCCTCAGTTCAATAGGCTAAAATTCAAAATTTTATCTTAAGGCGACGCCGTGTTAGAGAGATGAAAAGGGGAAAAAATGTGTTGAAAACCAAATGATAAGATTAGTTGAACATATGTATTAAAATATTTCAGAAACTAAAAATAGGGATCTGTATACTATAAGCGAGGGAAATGTTCAGCATTCCATCTTCTTTGTAAAGAGCCATTATTTTTAATTTATAGTTTATATTATCCCCACATATATTATTACAGTAAGGCGCGAAATCGGTTTCGTACCAAATCTAAATACTGCTCAAATATACGCTCTATTACCTGGTACTACGCAAATATATGCTGAAATACCATGAATGGGGTACCGTTGGATTAAGAATTTCACGGGGGTTAGCGAATCGTATTCTCCAATTTTGTTTTTCTTTCTAAAATAAATAAAGTCGATACAAACATTTTGCTAGGCTTCAATGCTGGAACGGTGGTTGGTCTGTAGATCGATGCGGGACAAATTGAACCTTGAAGATTTTGATGCGTCGGATCCTGCGTTTTTAAGCCAAAAAATATTTTCGAGATAACGCAAGGCATAGAATTCGCATCCACACAACCTTACGTTAACTGTAGTAGTGTCATTGAATACATGTCTCATGTCGTCGACTTGAAGTATCTATAATAGAGAGAGGAGGAGTTTATATTATTTATCGATGGTGTTTTTGATCGGCAAGCCATATCATCGTTAATTCTTCACCGAATATCAAGATTCACCAATTTCGAAGGCTTCCTTCTCCTTTTGGCTGGCCAAATAGACCAATGACCCCGAAAATTCAGGCATACAAGTTATGAAAGAAAATATACTTTATTTGCGAATAACTAAAAAAACTCCCTTGGTTATGCCCATGATTATATAAAAGATTGCTAAATTTTCTACAAAATGAAAAAAAGTCATCCAAATCGGACAATTTTTAGCAAAGATACAGCCTATTGAAATTTGTAAACAAGTTGGTTCCGAACAAAAATGAAGATTTAAATTAATGTTTGTTTCCTTTGTCGATTATATTTATCAATAAAGTAACAATTGATTTCTTTATCTTCTGATACGTTGCATTATTTTATTTTTTATTAATTTAGCATTTGATAATAATATGCTGTGCGAATTTTGCGAACGGGCCTACTAGTTATTATTATTTCAGTTATATATTGTGTGGTCTAAAGCATATACCTCACTTTTTTTTTTCATGAGTTAAAAGTTACTCATATTGTTACCGGGTCTTTTCTTATTCCTGATGAAGGCCTGAATCTTGGGCCGAAACGTCCGCAAATGTAAAAATAAATATAATTTAATTATTTTTAATTTGTTTATTTTTTACTGAACACCCCGACCAACTTCTGTTTAATAGTAAAATACTATTTTTTTTTTTTCTAATTTTAATATATCCCTTGAAAGGTCTTGAGTTGATCTGCATTTCTTTAATAACAGGGCCCTTCACTTGATGGTGACCCTTTTCTTAATGACCCATTAAAATATACTGCCTTTGAAAAATATTAAAATAGCCGGAGAACCCTCCTTATAACCTCAGAGCTAGCAAAAGACTTTTTTATAATTCCGAGGGTCGAATTTATCTCGAGTGCCCTTTTTGCAGAACATAATGAAACATCCGAGCTCTTTGGTTACTATTAAAATTCTTTCTGAAATCATTTCATAATTGTCTTTTTAATTTATTAATGTATTCAGGTTTTTAAAATTTTATTACTGACATCTGTAATATTAAGATATTTAAATGAAAATTTTAAATTAATTAAATGCATTGATAAACTTTATATTTAGAAGTATTCGAAATTCGTTTGATTGACTACAATTTTCAAGCTGTCGTTAAAAATAAATATTTTTCGACATAAAGTAAGATACTAAATATTTTGTTTCGTCTATAAATTTTCTGTATATATATATTTTATCGTATAGACCACATGCGGTGAATCTTTTTATTATTAGAGGCCGCATTCTGGTTAGGTAGTAGTAAAAAAGACCACAATATTTTTTTTTTATATTTCAGTATTTATATTTTTATTTGCATAAGCATATATGTTGAAATTTTTATATTGGCTTAGCATTTATATTTAAGTATTAATTAGTACCACTGGTAACGCGCTGTGACTTACGATGGCTACATATCTGAAGCCGTACGTTTCCCACTTTTTGTAAGAAATATAGACATTTTTAATTATTTTATTTCGTGTTATTTTTTTGATAATGTAAAACACCTTAACGAAACAGTCAGTATAAAAGAAAATAATGAGTTTTTGTTGTTATTTATTCTTTGCAAAAAAAAAAAAAATATATATATATATATATATATATATATATATATATATATAATATATATATATATATATATATATATATATATATATATATATATATATAATCACTATTATAACGAAGAAAAATATCTAATAATAATACACAAAAACTTAACGTTAAATCCTATTTGTTTTGTATTTTCTTTCACCATTATTATTCTTTAGGCTATACATATATATTATATTATAAAAATAAAATGTTTGACTTAATGATAAAATGTTTTCTTATTATTAGAAATATTTTCTATATTTTAATATTAGTAATTCTATTTTTTTGTACTAAGAATAAATAACTTCTTTTTTTTTTACTGGTCTCTGATGAAAAAAATATGTCCTAAATAACTAGATTAAAGTATATGTTAAAGAAAATATAATTTTCAACGGAATTGCTTGAACTTTTTAATATAATAAATTTAGATACTTGTACCAAATCATTTAACATCTTGCATAATGGATGGAGTATTTCAGAATAGAAAATTCAACTTTATTCTGGGACTAAGTCCACTTAGAATAACAATGATGAATTAATACAAAATAAAACACAAATCTAACCAAAAAATAACTTATACGAATTCTAACATTATATACATTACTATTTAAAAAATAGTATGTAATCACTAAAAAAATAAATAAATAAATATATATATATATATATATATATATATATATATATATATATATATATATATATATATATATATATAAATAAATGAACAGAAAATCTTCTGAAAATTACTTATTATTATTTTTATATTATTTATATATTTTTATATTATTATTATCATTTATCATAATCAGATACTGTCTCTCAACAGGGGATTGTATAGCTGTTGTTTTTGTTGCGTGTTTTAGGGGGTGTCGAGAGGGTAGACACCCTCTGACGTATATAGTCGTGAAACGGTTCTTCAGTTATTTATTGTATATCCAGTTACATCTCGGACCTTTAAGGGTTATTTATTGTAATTAACTGTTCCTTCTCTTAGGGTCATCCGTTATTGTAAATTTCATATTACAAAAGTTTTTAAGAAACAACGCTTCCTTTTTTTTCTATGTATGTGAAAATTATTCACTTAATTATTCAGACCAAGACCGTCTAACTGTTGCAAGACTAAGACCAAGACTGCTAAAAAAAATCATCTTTTGAATAAATATTATGGCTTTAGTTATTATATGAAAACAATTGGTATAACTAATATATCATTGCATTTAGCTTTTCTAATTTTTCATTTGGGCTTATTTAGGTTTCTCCTATCTAAAAATTTACAGCAATATCTCTATAGTAATAAGCTAATAGGTAACTGCAAGACTGTTGCGAGACTTGCACAAGACTAAGACCTAGAACGAGACTGAGTTTCCAAGACCAAGACGAGTCTTTGGCAACACATTTGGGCAACACTAGTGAAAATTATAATAATGGTAAGAAAAAAATTAAACTTGGATTGTAAAATTATTATGCGGTTATATTGTTTAGTATTTTATCAATTTCTATATAACATCAAAATAAACAATAATAATTTGGACAATATATTTAAATTATCATAAGAGAAAATTTAATAAAAATAATGAAATTTAGTAAAGATTAATACTTTTTTTTCTATTACATTTTTTCATATTTGTGAGGAGAGCATGTGCATACATAGATAAATAAATAAATTTTACAAAACATCTTGTTTTTTCTTCACCACCGACGCGTAGTTGCTAATCCAATGGCATTTCTCAACACAGGTTTTCTTCCGGAGGAGATTTATTTTCTAATTTAATGCCAGCGGGAACAGAACTACATTGCCAACCCTATTAGGGAAGGCATTCAGAAAATTAGATTTCTACCCCATCTTTTCGGAAAATCTTTACTGTTATTAGGTGTGGAAAGAATAGTACATTTACAGATAGTTGCAGATTTTAAAATAGTAAATGTCTTAATATTTTACTCTTGAAGACATAATCGTTCCATAAAATCGGTTGTTCTTTCAAAGAGATTCTCTTAGCATTATCAGGATGGCTAAAGATAATAATGTGTTTAAAGAATTCATAGTACACTAAGGATTGTACTTATTGCTCCTAAGTACGATTGAAACGAATGCTACAACATGTGTTTAATATTTTCGGTGTAGACCCACTCACTGACTGTGACTCCATCTTGCAAGTGCATATGGGAGCAATGCGTTTTAGGGAGCTATTATGTTTGTGAGAGTCAATGAATAGCCCATGTATGTTTTTTTTACTATATTTCGTTAAAAAGAATTAATGAACATATACATTGTTAATAATATATGAAATAATAGTCACTATGCTTTTTTTAAAATCTTTTTTTCTTTTTTCTTATTTATTATGATATTTACAACTGTATAAAAAAATTCACCTAGTAAATTCGTACATGGATATAATGACATGAAACACATGTTGAGAAACTACTCACTGGTAGGACTCTAATAATATGTCTACATTAGGAGATCATGGGGGCTCGGAGGGTTATCAGGAATTGAATAGGAAGCAAGATTAGAAACAAGAGGGTTGGAATGGTTATGAAGTTTATTATGGAAGGATAGATATCTGGATTGGGCCAAATCTGAAACATAAGGAGCATTAAGTTCATTGTGGATGATTTTATTTGTAACAAAGTAAGGAGCATTGAGGATTTTACGAAGGATTATGGATTGTAAGGATTGGATACGAGAGGAATTTGAAGGTTTGGTGGAGCCCCATAGCTCAACTTCGTAAGTCCAAATAGGCCTTATTATAGTCATATATATGAGTCTTTTGTAATTAATTGGAAGGTTAGAGCGTTTGTCTAGTAAGTGTTGAAGTAGTCGGAAACTTCGAGCGGTTTCTTGTCGTTTCAGTCTGGTATGAGGATTCCAAGTTAGACTTTGTCCAGGTGTAGTCCTGGGTAACGGATTTGTTCAACAGGAATAAGGATACTGAAAGGCAGGAAGTCATTGATTTACGACGAAGGGTAAAGGTAATTTGATGGGATTTATTGGAATTTATTTTAATTCTCCAGTTTTGACATCATTCTTCAAGGTTTGTGATGTGTGATTGAAGAGATTGGGTTGCAATTGATGTATCGTTATAAACTGATAGGAACATGTGTCATCGGCATACGTGGTGATGACAGTGTTGGGAAGTCACTTGTGTAGACAATGTAAAGGATAGAACCTAGGATACTACCTTGAGGAACGTTTTTGAATCGTAAATTTAGATTTTCGACTTTAAATCCACGGGTATGGGGTAACTGACTATTATTTCATATCTTAAAACTGTAAATGCTATAAATTTAAAGGGTTAGTAGATTTCGATATCAATAGGTCCTCAGTGTATGTAAATTTTCTACCTATATTCTCTCTATCTATCTCTTGGACGCCATTTTGTGTAACAGCGGCTATTTTCTGGCAAACGTGTATTTTTCCTAATAGGACTGTGGACATAGTCAATTTATAAGGACCAACCTTAGTATGAAATTTTATATGTCTCATTATTGTTCTTCCGAAATTCAGTTTTACGATGACGCTTATTAACACATAAAATTGACTATTTTCGTAAATATGTTTTTACTATAACCGTTTGTTAAATAAATACATGTAATTATAAAAAATATTTAGTTATTATGATTTTAGATTATAATAGATGGTGGTATTGTGAGAAAGGCAAGCTGTGTTACAGGAAGGGTTGAATGGTCGTTCAACCCCATTTTAAACGATATTCAGTCAGCGTTCAACCCTTTTACTATGAACCGGATTTCCTTTCTGCCCCCCCCTCCCTCCACTCACTTCCTCGGATTCAAGGCTATTGGAAAATTCGAATACTTTTCAACCAAATATTCATGTGCTTTGTGGTTTTCTCGCTGCTACCACCGCGATGTAGTAACAATTTCAATAGTATGGACGGAATTTCTCAACAAACTCACAGTTTCAACAATTCTCTACTGAGTAATAGTTACTATATTTATATTTATTCATTATGTTAAGAATTCTAGTGATAGTTATTGAGTAGCTCATTCACACTGCAGAATAAATGAAAAACGCTGCAAATTATTTTACAATGGTTCATTATTTCCAAACGATTACACATCTAAAGTAACATTACCTTCCTAGATACAAGGAAAAATAAATAAAAGGTGATTCCAATTAATGGACTAAATTTTTTTTTAATCGTTATTAATATGCAAAAAAAAAAAAATAGCATTGCCTAAGTAACACATTCAAAATTCAAAAACCAAAATAAAGCTTAAAACTTACAGATAACAAGTCATTAAGTCCATTATAATGACAAAATGTCCCTTTTAATATATCGACGACTGGCAATAAAAATCTAGTCACTCCATCTGCTTTTATAAACCACACAACTTTCTTTGCTTTTATAAACCACAGAATGACTAACTCCAATTTCAACATTTTTGAGTGACGACATTTTAGTGATATTTTTAGCTGAAAAAGTTATCTATGCAGACGTAAGTAATGAGTAAGTTGATTCCAGAGGTGGTGATTGCAGTGTTGAAATATAGAACTGAGAATAAAGGTATAAATTTAGGTACTTATTTCTTATGATAGATGTTGTTATTAAAGACACTTTATTAAATATCTATAGAAAAAAGGTTTTTTTAAGTCTCAACAATTAAAAAAAAATATTTTAATTTTATACAAATTTTCGCCTCTTCAGGGAAAAAAACTAGAGACCATATCTTTCCTCCTAATTGTCCGATTTTAACGATTTTTTTTTTTTTTTTTTTTTTTTTTTAGGAAATTCCATAAACTTTTAAAATACCATAAATATTCCAAAAAAAGCATATACTTTTTGAGTTATTCTGATTTTAATTTTAACATCCCTCGTAACTTTGTTCCAGCTTCTTTTCATTGAAGTATGTTATATAAATAAATTTATAGGGTATCGAGAAAATGACTTTAGCGAAGTTTCATTGAAATCGGTACATTCGTTTAGGCGCTACAGTCTATAGCAACGCAAGTTTTTCTGCATTTTATTTATCATTTCTCCTTTATTAACTTATCAAATTCTTTCAAATGTTATATGTAGCATTTTTTCTTAGCTCTGAATAATGCGAAATGGTTAACTTATACGCATACCTTCTGACTACTATTTCCGGAGATTCATTTTCGACCTGGATTAGCACTTTCATATTTTTCTCCTTTATTTAATCATCAAATTATTTCATCAGCCATGAATCGATCTTCGCTTCGGGAGGCTCTCCTTAGGCATACCCAGGCTCTTAATTAAGGTGAAAAACCTAGCAGTTGAGCGTGACTCGATCTAATCACCTCCCTGCACAATCGATGGCCTTGTAACAGTACTTCTTCACATAGTATATATATTTTTTTTTTTTATTAATGATTTTTTCGTAATAACTTTATTTGATTAATTGAGTTGTTTAATTAATAAAGTCAAGTTAGGGGCTAATCCAATGAGAGGGTTGGCCTCCTTGAATAGCGGTGAAGTTGAGTCGGCCCTCAGTAAGGAGATTGGTTGGGCATAAAGGGTTACAGCTTAAGCCGGACACGGGGTTGAGAGTTGTCTGATGGATTCGGTCCTTTGAGCCCCTCACTAATTTGGAGCTGCTACGGTTTCCTTGCTTAAATGTTAATTCTAACCCGATTACATTTTTTTTCTGTCAGTATTTTTTTTTTTTTTTTGGCTGTTTTATAAAATTTCCAAGCATCTCAAAATAAGAGGTAGAGAATGCCAATAAAACTGAAAAAAATATTCCAAAAAACCCTTCTACTTAACTTCATTAAAATACTAGATTGAATCTAAAAAGAGTCTTCTAATCAACGCTTTGTTCGACAGTAGCAAGTAAAACTGTAAAAATGTTATCATATCTTCATTATTATTATAGTTCATTTAATGATTAACCGTTACCAAACCTTATAACTTCATAAGTTTTCTTAACCCAAAATAGAAAAAAAAGTTTAATGATTTCAAAGACAGTATTTTCCAAAACTATGTCTAGAATAACATAATAATGAACTTCTATATTGAAGAAATACACGTAGTTCAGATAAAATAAGTCTCCGATACCATAATTTTGGACCTTATTATCGAAGAAATCGAAATAATTACAATAAATTGGTACGCGGTTGCGCAATCAGAAAATCGATAGTATTTTCGATAAGTAGGTCTATAATAACGAACTATTATATATACATTTAAATGCAAGGAGCTAAGTAAATCGATAGACGATGGCACAATCCCAAAATCAATGGTATTTTCATGAGCTGTACCTCCGATAACATAATAATGGGCCTAAGTTTCGGAGAAATCCGAAAAGTTGAATTCTAGAAGACTACTTTGAAAAAATCAATATATTTATAGAACGGTCAATAGTTAAATACATTTTTTATCGGTAAATATTTGTATCGAATACATTTTTATTTAATAAATATTTTGTCTACCAAGCCCCTTTTCTTTAACATGACGATTCATACAAGCTTTGAAAAATTTGACTCAACCAAAACAAATCCAAATACATGAAACGCGCAAATTCTTCTAACAGATAATCTTATACTGACATTCTGGAGAAGAATGAATCTACATGTTAACAAAAAAATCAACTGCAGACTACGCCTTTTCTGCAGACTCCTTTCAATACGTGAAAATGAAATTAAAACAGAAACTAAACACTTAAATTTACGTAAATAAGCCCTCTTGGATTCTCGCTTCACGGATATACAGGGTAGGCAAAAATACCATATGCTAAAAACTACATACTTTACAGTCGTAAGTTTTAAGTACTATAACTAAGCTCTATGGTACCCACCGATATTACTTATAAATACATGCTAACAATTAACGATCACTTACGGTACTGACACGGTAAAAATGATTTCACGAACATTTTAATACCTTCATACAAGGCATGGACATAATTATGATGCCTAAGAACGCGCCTAAAAGGCCCAAAAGAACTTGAATGAGGGATCTCCTCGCTTAAAAACGAATACTCGATCAAGATAGGAAAGGTATCTCTGGGCGTTCCTCTCCCTCACGCCTATCAAAACCTTACTTATAACGTTTTTACCACAAGTAAACCCATTGGTGTTTCCGGCAAGCATGGGTGAAAAAAAAGAAGAAATGTTTATAATACTGAATCCTTTGAACTGATTCTAGAGGAACCTGCATATTTACCATATCTTAAAACAACAGTTATTTATAATAATTTAATGGATATCATCAAACATCATACATAATTTGCCTTTGCTATAAAGACTAGCAGCTATAATGGCGTTTTATAATAGGGAAACTATCACTGCTTTTGTATTGGTTTGAAATACTGCTCAACTACTTTTATGAGATATGACCTCGATTTATCGTTTCCTGTTTTGATGATAATACTTAAAAATACATTAAGGATAGAAATGTCTATCGTTTCTTTTCTTTTCTTTTTTATGTCTGCTTTCCTTTAATATTTTCAACCGTTTTCTGTAAGTCTGTGTAGGTTACGAGGACATTATCCCAGAATACTAAAAATAAAATAACAATGTTGATCGTAAAGGAAATTAATGTATATATTAAATTGTTATGGGCTGCTGCGAAAAAAAGTATTCAGTGATTCATTGTTTTAATTCTTGGCTTTTGGCTTAGCTTGTACGCCTTCACAGAGCTGATATCATATACAAGATATATTAATAATATAAATTATGTGAATAAATCTATGTAGTACTATTACATTTGGGAATATAAAATCCTATATATTATTTATAAAAGGTATTTTTTTTTTGTCTGTACGCCATAACTTCGTCAATTCGTCATCAAATCCAATGATTGACCACTCATTTTGAAGATATTCTTCTCCTTCACATATGGAAAATAGTCCTATCTCCCCCAAAATTTCTGGGAAAAAAGTTATGAAGGAAAAGAAACTTTATTTGCGTATAACTCATAAAGCATTTTGATTGCACCCATGATAATTAGAAAGATTACTAAATTACCTACAAAACAAAAAAATCGGACAATTATAAACAAAGATACAGTCCATTAGTTTTGGTATGCTTAATAATGTCTTCTTCTTTAAAGATATTACATTTAGAAGATAAATAGTCTACTACACTTTTTTCCTCGCTGATATATCCACTTTATTATTTCTTAAAGACATTTGGTTAAAGACATTTTATTTAATAATTTAGTTAGTCCCATGAATGAGGCATTATCTTGTCTTTATTAATTTTATTATCTTTCCAGTCAGCGTTCAAAAATAGGTCCTAGCGAAGCAATTTGTCCAAATAATTTTGTCTATTATGTTTAATGGAATATTTTAATCGACCAAGGAAAAAATATTAATTTCTTCCTTACATAATACATAGAAACTACTTATTTCCATATTGTTATGCTATTTCTCCACTAGACAAAATTTAGAACAAAATGTAGAATAGAAAAAAAACTTTATTCTAGGACTATGTCCTTTCAGAGTAAAAAATATGTTTAAATAAAAAAACAAATTACTCACCAACAACTGCATTATAAGAATCTAACTGTACATACATTTTCAACTGTGAAAATATATGCACAACAAAAAATTAAAAATCATCTCGAGAATATGAATCATTTAGAAAAAAATAAGAAAAGGTAAGAGATGAAAGAAAGGGTGAGTTAACCGGAGAGTTCAGACGGTTACACAACGCCGAATTGCGTGAGCTGTATCTGGGTAATATAATTGAGGTAATTTCATCGCGGCGAATCAAATGGGCTTGTAAAGTTGTTGGGCTTGGGGTAACGAGAGAATTCCTAAAAGGTTAATATGTGCGGTGCCGAATGGTAAGGGTCCGAGGGGTAGACCGAAGCGAAGGTGGGAAGATTGCATTAAAGCCGATCTGAAGGGACTGGGTTTGGACGGGGAACGGTGGAGGGAGGTGTGTAATAAGCGATTGGTGGTGTCGGCATCGAACCTTCGGGTTCGCTAGTCCTTTTATTATTATTATTATTATTATTATAAGAGATAAAAGAAAAAAAAACTGTTTTTTTATTCCGAGATCAAAACAAATATTAAAACGATTATTCAATTCAAATCAACATTGCTTGCTTGATTAAAGATCTCAAGTTTGGAGAGCGTCTTTTCGAGATTTGAGGAACAGATATAAAAGAAGGTTTGAAAGAAAAAAATATACTAAAATGAAGGATATTCGAGAAGGTAGTGGAGTGGCTAAGAAAGGAACGTTAAAAGGTTTTAGTTCTGTAGGAAAGGTCAGAATTATAAAGGTCAGAAACAGGAATTTGTTTTCTGAAAGTGGACCGGCGGTGTGAATTATAATAGACTGTATGATGATGGTAGTTAATGATTAAGAACAAAAAGGATGTTAGAAAATATGGTCGACGGAAGGAGAGGAAGAGCCAATTTTACTTGCCATAAAAGTATATAAAATATATATATATATATATATATATATATATATATATATATATATATATATATATATATAATATAATATATAATATATATAATATATGAAAATATTGGACACATTTCCTAATAACAAAATATGTTATAACATTTTGTTTTTGCTCTTATCTATCTCGTCTTTTATGCTATACGGGCTTTTCCCGAGCCGGAGATGAGGGTGGAGGATTAATGTCTGAGTTAACCCTCCCCCTCCCTTCCCCCGGCACAGGGACGTGAACTGATACTAATTTTATCTTCTGTAACTTCGGCTATCAGGTTACCGGGCTACGCGCAGTGCTGTGCACACACGTTAGTCCGCTCGGCCATCCCCTCCCCACGTAATATGGTAATTATCTGCCTCCATAATATTTTTACATCTGGGTTTTTTTTTTCTAGTTATAGGCATGAAGCTCTGAAGCATATTTAAGCAAGACTTGTAAACATTAAAGAAAGAAAAAAAAACATGCACAAAACAACACCAAATAAAATTGTTTAATTAATAAAAGATGTTTAGATAAACAAATAAAAAAATCCCCTTTTAAATGTTTATAATATTTATTGAATAAAAAAATCTAAATATATATAAAAGTTAAATAAACATTGGTATAAAGTTCTGAGAAAACATGCAATATCCAATTAAAAATAAAAATAAAATTGTTCATTAAAAACATAAACAAAAATAAACTTCTAAATTAGAGTTAAAAACCAGAGATAAAATAATATAACCTAAAATTCAATCGGGTGTTCAGCACTAAATTAATTAGAAGAATGACAAAGTTACGTTAATGTTCACTGTCTTTATAACGGCGGAGAGATGAAAAAAAAAAATACTAGTGGGAGGTACTCCCAAGGAGGTTACCTGGCTCTTCAACTGTCGATAGTGGTTGAATCGATAGTGGGTGGTATCGGTGAGTTAGATCTAGCGATACAGCTGACTGCCGAATGCTAAACAGTTACCATCGGAAAATGGCGCCAGATGAGACGAGACAGAAGCGGCTAGCGGGGTGTGGGGTTTCTCATGAACAAATACACCTACCCTGTGTCTCTGAACGCTCGCTCGAGACTGACTTTAGACAGCGTCCCGCCAGTTTTATCGCAGTATTTTGATGTCTTAATCCCTAAGACAGGGTATTACTGCATATACAAATGCGATAATACATTGCAAAATGCCTAATATACAAATAATATAAACTTAAATATTTTTCCTGAACTATTATATCTTAGCTGTTACAAAAAAAAAAAAAATTATTTTTAAAAATATATATATTTTTTTTTTCCTCCCCTTCCTCCCCTTTTTCAGGTTATACGATGGTTTCCCAGCTTAGGGGATGAGGGCGGAGAATCAATGCCAAAGTTTAAAACCCCCATTGATTCCGGGACGCGAACTCGGTTTTATTTTATCACTTTTTCTTCTATCTTGGTTGCCAGGCAACGCGCGGTACTCTGCACTCCCGTTAGCCCGCTCGGCTACCCTGCCCCTAACTTTTGAGCTACTAAAACTTGTTTCTTAGTTAGCAAATTATTTAATAAATAAAATGGATCTGGTCTACTTTTTCTGCGGGACACATAATTACCATTCCGTTCAAGTCTGACAATTCATAACCTCAATTCATGATTATTGCCAATACTTTCAATTAAGGGAATCTTTTTTTTTTTTGGAGGATATGGATGTCCACATCATGTGAAAAACTGCCACATGTCTGAAAATTAATGATATCACCATTATTAAAATGACAAGGCTAACAAGCGTGAAGAATCGGGCCTAAATATCGGAGGTGGAACCTCCCTTCGGCGAAGAGGTGGTACCTCCCTTGCCACAGTAATTAGAGAGCATTGTCCCAGGAACAAAGGCAGGTTACATTCTTTCTCCATCCAGGCTTTGTACTCCTCCGCGGCTCCGTTCTCTGCTAATCTCAGCCGGCTCATCTGCTCCCTGCCTAATACCTACGAGTGTATTTCTAGTTCCAGGCTGTTTCTCTCCAGGACAAACATAGGGAAATTGCTCAACAGGAAGGCAACTTCAATTTGTTTTTGTTATTTAAAACTCATTTACTTTATAAATCAATATCATTATCAATATTTATCCTTATTCTGCACAGGAAAATAAATCGATTGGTATATAAGAACCTAGTAATCGGAGTAAAGCAAAAATTAAAAACATAAATTTTGTTTTGAATAGATTAATTTGTTTTTGTCTCAGCTTTTAGGTCGCATTGAAAATAAATGCATTGACAGAATCCTGGAACATCGATCTTCTATTTTTCGAACTAATATCACCAAAAAAAGTTTCATCGAAATCGGCGATTCCAATTCCGCAACCTCCCCTTGTTAGAGGTTTCGGATGATGGCAGTACCCGTCAAGGGGGTTAAATGGCATGTTTAGAAGCACGACAGTGAACTGTCGCACCTTATCTAAGTCAATAAACTGTAACAGTAAGCGGGAAAAACATCGTTCTCATACATCTCCATAGCCGTATCTCCTATTAGGACCCTCTTTAAGGCCTACGGTTATGTCAAGCTGAGATCACATCCGATTCTGCTTACAACAGCATCACCATTTCATAAAGGCCAGTTATGACATGACTGTGTTATCACTGAGCACCTCTGACGCTGTTTTGGCATATTATAGAGAGTGATTCGGAGAAATGGGACAAACTCCATTATTGTCATTATACGTATCATAAAAGTCAAATCACAATAAAAGACTTTTATTGTGATTCTTTTCTTAACACACATATCCTTCAACTACACACCTTATTATTATCTTCATGCAGCCTACTATTCCATTACCGCTTTCAAAAAACTGAATGTCAATTGTCATCTATATATAGTACAACTTGTTTTTGTCTCTTTATCATCATAACGTTCTTTTACATTTATTCTTATATTTTAAAGTTATCTTTTAAAATTATTGTTTTATTATAGAGTTATTTATACTTAATAATCTATCTTAACGATATTACACTAATGCTACCCTATTAATCTTTCAATTTTTTCACTTCTTAACCTTTAGTCCCGTTATCTGTTTACTTACAATTAAATGTAACCTCCACTTGCTTGTTATCCACTGATATCTTATTATTATGTTATCTTATTCTTATTTTAACTTTACTGTAACAATGCTTATTCAATTTTCAATCTATTTATTCGTTAACATTCATTTTCTTTATCTGTTAATCTACAGTTATCTAATGTAATCTCTATTGGTTTGTTATATACTTATTCCTTATCTTTTATCGCAATCTGTTTACTTTTAACTTACATGCTATATTCTCCTTTATTTTTATTTTTATTCATAATTATTTTCCATTTGTTTGTATCTTCTACACATATAATACTTAATATTTAACTACATTGTCACCCACTATATCTCTGATATCATCTTTTATTTCTGTATCTGACAACTTCTTATTTTATATCTACTTATATTTATTTTTTATTTTCAACATGTTTTGTATCTTGTGTAGCACTGAAGACGACCTGCAAAGTGGGTCGGAACGTCGGCAGTAATTAAAATAATTACTATATTTTAATTTAGTATTCATTTTACCGCACCCCCCGATTAACTCCTTCTCATATTATATCAGCGGTCAACCATCTCTACATAATTTTCAAAAAAGTATATAAAATAAATAAAATAAAATAACAGAACAAAATTAATATATAAAATAAAAAAACAAAAATAAGTAAAGAAATGCATTCATGAAATAATGTCTAGTTGTGAAATTTCGTTTATTTATAATCAGTCAATGGAATTTAAATAAATGAAAATCGGATAACAACATATGAGTTTGTCATATGTTTAGTCTTTGTTTTCAAATAGTATGGAATTAAAAATAAAAAAAAATCTTGCATCAAACGCTTCTGTTCAAGATTCACTGCTGGAAACTTTCAAGCAAGAAACTGGTAAGAGGTAGAAACAATACGTATAAAAATCCAATACCTTTTTTTATATTATCTTAGTTTTCTCCTTCCCGTCATTCTATTTTCCATATCTTCATCTCTACTTTGTGTATATTGATACATTTGCTATTTTGATAGCCTTTAAAATATCTCAATTTTCTATTTAACATTATTTAATATATATAATATTATATTATACTATATAATATTCTTTTTTCAATATCTCAATTTTTCTATTTATATTTATTTCTTACATAGATTCATATTGTTTTTTTCTGTTTTACATTTTATTCTAAGATTACCATTTTTTAGATCTTATGTTACCTTATTTTAATTACGTTTACTTCATTAGTCCGCACTTTTCATCCGTTATTATAATTTATTTTTTAGTTCTTGTTATTGTTATTATTCTACCTACTTTATTTTACTTTAATGATCACTTATCTACTTCATTATACTTTAAGTTTTTTTACCTACATTGTTTATGTTTCTCATACCTATTGCTATATGGTTCTTTTCTCTAATGAAGGTCTGAATTTCGGGTTGAAACGTCAGCTGATGTTAAAACAATTATTATTATTTATTTTTGCCATTTTTTATTTAACTTATCACCCCAAACATCCTTCTCTTCATTACTTTTTTTATCCCTGGAGCCAATTATTTCCAGAGCAGAAGATAACTTGGGATTGTAGATTAGCAGCATACCCCAGTTTCCATTGAAATTCCAGCCGCTGGAACAGTTGTTAATAGAAAATGTGAATAAGGGCTGGAGGGCAGGAAAGGGATCGAGTCACCATAGGGCTGATGTAATTAGCTTAAGTTTCCCCTCTGTCGTGATTAAAACAGCAATCTAAAGTTACTTACCCTACCGAAACTTTCCCCTGACTAGCGCTACCAACCTCGGAGGCAGTTTGTAACCCAGTCAGTCTGTTCTTTATATTACCTATTAACTCCTCGCCCTTGGGATTCTCTTTTATGGCGGTTGGAAAAAGTTAGGCGTTGGTCCTGCCCTCTAGTGGCCCATAATGGATAATTTAAATCATTTCTCCGTATGCCATTGTGGGATATAAAGTATACTCCCTCAGTTGCTTATGCATATATTTTAGAGACATAAATTACATTATATACCTCAGAGGTAAAGGACAACATGTCTATTTTTTATTAAAAAATTTAGTAACAAAAAGAAACAAATTATGATTGCTCAAAGTTATGGAGGATTGACTCACCGAAGAAATCCGAAAATGTGACTTGACATCCTTTATCTCTAGAATACTGATTTAGTAACTAAGAAACAAAATTTCATAGCTCAAAGTTATTTCAAATTGGCTCCCCTGAACAAATAAAAATATGGTATCCCCGGGATACAAATATTTTTTTTTAAACTCACACCTGTTAGGGACACCAACAACCAGCAAGTGTGCTTTCGGAAAATAAAAATGTAAATCAAGACGTTGGTAGGCTTGAGGGAACTGAGTGCCCCGGCTTCTCTTTCTAGCTTGATTTTATGTTTATAGTCAGTGAAGGATATCCCTCATATAGCTTCTTTTGAGCCTCCTACGGGTACCTGTTGGGTATATTAGTTATGGCCATACCTCGAATTGGTATGCCCGTGTAAGTTATTGTAAAATTTTTGGTAGTATGTTCGTATCTAGTCGTTAACTGTTGAAATCTGTAGGACTTTATGTAAAGTAATGTTACTGACGTACCAGGAAGCCTTGGTGATAGTTCTGAAAGTTTTTGATTTCTGTAGGTTACGTATGTGAGTCGTTTTGGCCGTACCTTATATCTGTGAAGCGTAGGTCCAAATGGGCTCAAGTAAGCATGTGTTTGTATTCAATTTTTGGCTAAGTTTTAATTTCGAATATCTTGAAAGGAGTGAATATAGCAGTCGGTTTGGTTTAGTTTTTTTTTGTTTTGTTCTTGACATGTGGGCCCCATTTCATTCTTCTATCGAATGTCAGTCCAAGATATTGAGTTTTATCTCTCGGAGGAATTTGGACATTATCGAGGTGAATGGGAGGACACGTTTCACGTCGAAGAGTAATATATTGTGATTTGTCTTGGTTGAGTTTAATTTTCTAGAGCTTACACCAGTCATGAAATTTAATTAGGTGATATTGTAGAGTCTGTGAGGCGTGTACTGGATTTTGATTACATGTTAAGATTGTCATATCGTCTGCGTAAGTCGTGGTCAGTGTTTCGAAACTGTGTGGAATATCATGTGCGTAAATGATATATAGCAGCAGAACGAGTACTGAGCCTTGAGGTACTCCTGGTAGGGCTGGTTTAGTAGTGGAAAGTTCTGTGCCTTGGCGGACAGAGAAAAATCTGTTAGAAAGAAAAGATTTTAGAACATATTGGAAGACTAATGGGTCTGCATGATGAAGGAAAGTCGGTGTTCTTGTTTGGTTTGTGAATCATTATAATATATAAATATTTCCACTGTAGGGGAAATTTGGTCGTTCTGAGTATTACGTTATATATTGATGTTAGGTACACTAGAGGTTTTCTTGGCATTTTCTGGAGCACTTGAGCACTTCGGAGTACAAATATACATGTATTCACCGGTAGCAGTCCTGATTCAGTGCAGAATCATTGTAAAGGAGTAGTTTTGTCGAATGGTATTCCCGAAAATCTGCAGCGGTTGACGCAGATTTGAGAAACACTGTTTAGCAGAAGCTCATATGGTTGGAGGGTACCAGTACTGGTACACTGGAAGGAGGGGCATGCCCACCAATGGGTCTCGTGTTCTCTTTTTCCCACCCCGGAAGACTACCTTGAACTTCCGCGTTATTACCGGAGTCTGAATGTTATGTCTTGCTGAGAAATAAATATACACCGACCCAGGTTATATTTGTTTATATTTTGACATATGTCAAACCCATTTATATGTCAAACCCACAACGTTCAGAATCTGTCACTGTGGGACCCACCTTCCAACGTGCTCGTTCATCGTGTCTTCTTGGTTGAGAGGTAGTTCTTCTTTTCTTGTAATGGATGAGTTTTGTTTTTTCAGTAGATGACTGTAGTTCTGTTGTTTGTGTGCAGTAGCTACGGAGGTACTCTTGTAGCTTTAACTTATAATGGATAAGATGTTGTTTGATGGGCTTATTGACTGTGCCAATTGATTTGACGTATTTACGATTCCCATAACTTCAGGAACAAGGCTTTCTCTGATCGTCTAGAACTAGTTACTTAAAAGTACTCACAATAGTCAAGAATAAAATTAAAATCACAGATTTCGACAAAAGGGCATTTTATTTAAATACCATACCAATATTATTGGATAAGAATATCAATTATTAATAACTGTTTTTACTCCCTCGACTTCCTTAATCCTCTTTACTATTTCTTGGTATAATTACCTCCATGGTCTTCGGCACAAAGACTCTTGCAGTTACATTCTTTTATAGTCACTATTTGCCAGGAGACTTCATATTCTTGCAGGAGTCCTGGAATTAATTATTGTAATCAACTCAGATATATTTATAAATGACACATGATAAAAGTATTTCTTCGAAGCAGTCTTTACTGTATTTGATTACTTAACTCTAGTCATCGAAAGCAGACATCGATATTTCTGATGCCGTCATCAACGTGTCCACCAACAGCAGAGACTCGACGGATCTTAGTTAATCTTGGAAATCAACCCAAAAGGAATTTTTTTTTTTTCAAGGTTCATGCCGAAAATTCTGCAGAATATTTCTTAATGATTCTGATAGGTCTTTTTTTTCCCTGTATTTTTCAAATCGTTGCATTGTTTCAGTGGGTGTTTAATTTTTGGAGGCACATTGTTGCATTTTTCGCATGTTAGCGCTTCGAGACCTCTTAGAATATTTACTCTTAGCCAAGAGTAAACTAACAGTGTATAAGCTCAAGTCTAAGCTCAACTTTTTCTCTCGATATTTTGGACTGAGCCGTTTATTAAAATTAGGTTTTATTTATGTTAATTTACAAATTTTCCTCCTCCATCCTTCTCCCAATATTTAGTTGTATTTTTACTTTTACTTAGTTTAGGTTACTTATTTATATTAATCTGGTATAATCTTATTAGGAGTTTGTGAAAAGAAAAGAAAATTGGAAAACAAAATTTACCTGGAAAGTTATTTCTGAATTATGGATTGGGTTGGAGCTATTGCGACTTGCTGTTACATTCACGAATCCAGGTGGCAGCGTATAATATGCAGATAGCGTAAATGTGCCTGAAAAGACTGGATATGGAATCGTAATGAGTTGTCATTATCAGGAGATTCGTTGAATGCTGAGCAGAACCGTCGGGGCGATACGACCACGCTGAAAATGAGGGGGCTGCATTATCCATTTCCATTCCTCCTATCTCGGCCAACCTCCCCCTGTCCTCCCTCCCCCTTTTCTGGGGTGGCATATCGACAAATGAACAGGCGTCAATCCAGACAGGTTTGGAAAGCGTTTTCCAAATATGTTTCATAAAGTAAAGTGGGGAAGCATTCCAACCCGTAATCGATGGAATGAATAACAGGTATATTAATAAAAATTAAGGCATGCCTGATCAATCAAAACCGCGCGAATTGCAGACTACGTTCAGTCAAGTGAATTCACAGTTTTATATTTCATTTAAATCTACAAATAGATCTCTCTCTCTCTTTCTCTCTTTCTCGTTCTCTCTCTCTCTCTCACACACACACACACACACTCACACTGTCTGGAGGTATAGTTGCAACAGGAATTTTTGGGAAGGAGACAAAACATAACATTTTTCCGTAATAAGAATAATTTGAACATTTGTTTAATGAAAAAAAAATATATGTAAAAAGAATGAATTCCCCCTACTTAAATATTTTCTTATTTAGCCGGAGGCTGCCCTTGGAAAAACAAGTATTATTGATACAATCATATCAACTAAAACCTATTATGTTAATGCTAATAAATACAGAAAAAAATATCAAATCTTAATATCACAGTTATATATACACAATACAATTTTAATATATAAATACATACAAATTTTTAATATAGATATTTTAATATAATTAGATAAATAATTTTTTCCGCTTAAACATTATTCATCAATTAATAATTAAATTCTTAGCATAAGACATATCTGTATTGCCAGGCTGCTTTACAATAATAGGATAGATGTAACCAATTTATTCCGTTCAAATGTGCAATTATTCCCCCAAATGCCAGGCTATATTTTCCAAAATATCTTCTCCTAAGTTCCGCCAGAACAGGCCATACACCAATTTTCTATTTAATTCATATTACATAATGAACATAATTTATTAAATCTATTATTTGTTTCGTAATATATAATACAGTTTAATTTTATTAATTCTCCTCTGGCCTTAAATATGCATTTTATTATTGTTTCATCTCATATTTCTTATCGAAATAATTGTTTCCTGATATATCATGATTCAAGTCTTTGTATATATTAGTTCTATTTGAATTTTTTTGCTAGGGTTTTGAACCTATTTTCTAATTCTATTGTCAGTTTATCTCTTACTTTCTGAAAAGGCACATTCCATTTATTTGTGTTATTTTAGTATTTATTTGGTATAGAAATATTTTAATATTTGGTTTAAAAATATTCGAATTCTAAATTTTTGGTTGCTATTCTTCCCCATTTCTGGCATGTCATTGCTATTATTTTCATCAAATCACATCTACTGATGTCAACATTTAACCGATATCTGAGTATGAATCTTTGAAGTAAAAACCAAAGTCTTAAAATTATAATTTTCCTTTCATTTCAAACATGCCATTATGTTGAGAAAAAAAATCTCAATTTACTAATTGGTATAGATTTGGGTAATAATTTTAATTTTATGAGATTATGTCGGGGGTGCGGTCAAATAAATACTAAATTAAAATATAGTAATTATTTTAATTTAGTATTTATTTGACCGCACCCCCGACATAATCTCATAAAATTAAAATTATTACCCAAATCTATACCAATTAGTAAATTGAGATTTTTTTTCTCAACATAAGATTTTTTTTCTCTTCAGGGCTACAAAAGATACAAAACATGTTGAGAATAAAAATTAAATATAAGTAGATATAAAATAAGAAGAAGTTGTCAGATACAGAAATAAAAGATGGTATCAGAGATATAGTGGGTGACAATGTAGTAAAATATTAAGTATTATATATGTAGAAGATACAAATAAATGGAAAATAAGTATGAATAAAAATAAAAATAAAGGAGAATATAGCATGTAAGTTAAAAGTAAACAGATTGCGATAAAATATAAGGAATAAGTGTATAACAGACTAATAGAGATTACATTAGATAACTGTGGGTTAACAGATAAAGAAAATGAATGTTAACGAATAAATATATTGAAAATTGAATAAGTAATGTTACAGTAAAGTTAAAAGAACGTCGGCAAAATTAAAATAAAATAATTACTATATTTTAATTTAGTATTTATTTTACCGCACTCCCCCGACTTGCTCCTTCTCATATTATATCAACGGTCAACCATCTCTGCATCATAATTTTAATTTTAGTGTTTAGATAGAATGTTCCATTATAATATTTTGAAGAATGAGAGTGAGAGTAGAGATAGTAGTGGCACATAGACTTGCACGTAAGACAGAAAAATGAGTAAGACGCTTGAATCAGTTTTTGCAATGAGCTATTTTCTATGACTCATTGAGATCTGAATAAGATGAAATTGATCCGGAGTAAACATAGTTCAAATTACTCTGTTTTTATCTAAACTATTATTATTTGCTGATAGCCTAATAAAAATATCGATTATCTCTTCGAGTCATTTCATGTGTGTCATATCTCTATATGTGAAGCAAGGAACTTGAAAGTGAAGAAGTGATTGTTATGGCTCCATCGTTTGCAGCATTATATGGAAGAGATATTTCAGTTCGTTGGGCCCAGTTGTGGGGGGGTGGGGGAGGGAGGGTAAGGGCATTCAAGCTGTTATAAAAATAAATGTTTATTGAAGGGAGAACTAGCCCTTTAGGATTCTCTCAAAAATCGCTCCTATTGACCGCTTCTTCTATCCCATTTACGATTTATAACGGCCACCACTCGCAGATCGTGTTCACTTTAATACTGATGTAGAGTAATGTTACTTTTATATCGCATGTCTATAACGTTATTGATATTGTTCGTTTCAGCCATACATGGGCAATAGTTCAAATAAAGTATTTTGAAATACAAAATAAAATCTAGGAATGAGATGGTCCGTGGTGGGGGATCATAAAAATACTTAAGATAGTGAACAACTATTTTAATTGTAAGCCAACTTTTCGATCCAACTATGCAAGTCTTCTTCAGGACTAGAGTGAACAAGACACAAAAAATTTATAAAATAGTTCATTTCATTTCATATTATTAAATAATTTTTATAATAAAATTATAATTATATTAATTGAACTATCAGATATAATATAATGATAACAATAATAGGATAATATATTTATTTTCATTTCATTTAAATATTTATACCTATATATAAAACATTGTTTGTAACTGTATATATATATATATACATATATATATATATATATATATATATATATATATATATATATATATATATATATATATATATATATATATATATATATATATATATTATTTTTTTTATAGCCCCTTTTTAATTATTTTTGTCTTGAATCCTTTGATTTTCATTGTCTTCATAATAGTTCTTTTACTGCTTAAAAGCATTGTAAGGTGTATATTTTGTCGTTTCTGAGTAGTTTGTTTTACATCTGTAATATAATCAGTAATGGGGCTCACCTCAGGCTTGAGTTGACCTTATCCTCTAGAGCTTACAACAAAATTAATGAAACATCTATCTCATGTGAGTTGTTACCAACGTTTTGGAATTTGGGCTGGTAAAAATTTGTTGAAAAGAGGATTTGCCAATTGTTGGGACTTTTCGAAAAATGGTTTTTTTCGTTTTGCTAGAAATTTTTTTATTGTTGATAAATTTAGTGTTGCTTGTATATCCAATGTCTTCTTTCTCTGCATCGTGGTTCCTCTTACAATTTTTCTAATTATTATTCTTTTTTCCTCGTTGGTATGAAAATATAATTCCTTTCGAATTTTCAGGATTAACATCTATTTTTAGGATTTTTAGCTTTTATGCAAGAAAGTTATTTCCGCCTGCTGCATAGCTTTTTTGGCATTCTTACTGCTACTTGAGACAGCTATGTTATCAGCAAATGCTGTCACAGAAGCATTTTGGTGTTTAGTTCCCACTATTTCCGTAGTAAATAATAGGAAAAGAACGGGAGATAAAACAGCTCCTTGGGGTACCCCACAAGTGATATCGACAGTGTTTGATTTCTCATTGCCAACTTTTACTGATAAGGTACGACGACTTTAAAAAAAAATAAAATTATATTTGTGTTTTAGTATTTAGTGTTCCTTACCATATACTTGAGATGAGATAAAATAATACCAGAAAAAAGCTTCCTATATATGATAACCAATATTAATATTCACACGCGTTTGTTCCAATTAATAACGTATGTTTACTTCCGGAACTCTCTCAAAATCAACAAAGGTTTATGAATATGTCGGTATGTTTTCCTTGTTTAGATATACGTGAGCACACCCTGCTATGTTTTATCAGAATTATAAACGCTTGCCCGTTCAACAATAATTTATGCAGTGGCTCGCTCCGGCATTTTTGGGAATGAGGATTAGTCGCAAATGGGCGGGGATCCAAACACAAAACCATGGCAAACATTGCGGCCGATCCAGCAAACTGTTGGTAATGGATCTGTTGTTGATCACAATGGGCTCTAATCTCAGGCCGTGGGTGCATGAGCCATAGATCAGCTATTCAGCAAAGCGCTTAAATTTCTAGTAAAACAGTCCCAATATCCCAATTACTATGTATTTTTGTTTAAGATATTTTTAATAGTATTGTAGAAACATATCAATCACATTGTCAATCACCAACAATAACCTAAATGAATGACTTAAGTTGTTGAAAACTTGGAAAATCTCAAGTTATAACCTGAGCGACCAGGAATCAGAGTACTAAAGCATGGAGAATAAGGACCAATAAAGAACTGCTTACATAAAATGTTCAATCAATACCTCATAATATGAAGGCAAGGATGTTGAGATGGGTGGGGCATGTAGCTGGGAGTAAGTCATAACGAAGCCTCGACAGGGTGTCTCAGTTCTTAATTTCTAAATTCTGTGGGAGAGGTGATTATAGGCAAAATTACCAAAAACAAAGTTCATTTTATACATGGGCCGATTACGAAAGGAAGAGGAGTTAAGTCCAATTTTGTGTCTTCCTTAAGGTGGTTACGTTTTTTATTGATTAAGAAGGAATTGCTCAAGAACTATTTAAGAACATCTAGTGTGTCCACTCACACGACTTTCCTACCTATTTCGGAAAAGTTTTTATATCTTTACATATGTTCATGAAGAAACAAAAAAAAAATTGAACTAGATTTATTTTCCTGAAAATTGATCAATGAAAAGATTTGAGTACGATTTATTTGATAAACTGAAGCAATGTAAACCGACTCAAGGTAGGTCTGTGTAAAAATTTCGATACTCTCTAATATTGCTGATAAATGAATATTGCCAAACAATAATTTCTGTTAAAAGGAGAGGAAATAGTGAAGCTTGTTTGATGTGGGCAACAGATTTTCTTACTTAACAATAAATCTGGCCAAAAGACCTATTACAATAAAGAATAACTAAAATACGAGTAATAAATTTAGTATAATAGCTCTTAAGCATATTATCGAAAACAGTTGGGTAATAGTTTTGCAATACTACAATATTGGAGCTAAAACAATAACATAATAATCACTAAATGAAATTAGAAAGGAACACTAAATCAATTTTATGAGCAAAGCGATGGAATATATATTTAAAAAAAAATGATTTACATATGTTCCCTAAGATGTTTATGTGTCGAAGGAAAGTAGAAAATAAAATACATTTCAAAGAAATACAATATCATGAATAAGAAAATCAGAAGTTAAGAAAAACAAATTTTACCTACTCACAATGCCTTGTGAGCGGTGATGGAAATTCACGTTCAACACAGAATAAAAAATAAGAGAAAAAATGTATAAAGAAATTTAAAGCCTTATTACATGAAAGCATTTATACAGTAATGCATGCCTCAATTGTAGGCAAGACACCGTTTGGCCAAATACTAGATAATAGATCGAATAAGCAAACTGCATGCAGATAACTGAAAAGAAATAGCCCAATATTCAGATTTACAAATTCTATTATGTTAACAGAAAAAAAATAGTACAATATTTTTATAAAATATTGGGTACTTAAATCCAAACTTCATTTAGAACTTGCTATCGGAAACGAGTTGTAGGACTATCAACATATCTGGTGACACCTCGTATAATTATAAGCAGAGAACGGTTGATTAAATTACAACTAAAAAAACCTTTTTTATTCATTTACTGCCTACATAAAGAATTAAAGTATTGAAAAATATACAGAACACTTAGACGATTTCAAGATATTTAATTGGAGTTTTTTCTTATCCTATATATTATTTCTAGAAGTTGTTTTTTTGTCGTTACGCAATAACTTCTATTCTTCATCAAATCCAATGATTCACCACTCATTTTGAATATATTCTTCTCCTTCTCATGCGGAAAATAGTCCCATCCCACCGAAATTTCTGGAAAATAGGTTATGGAGGAAAAGAAATTTTATTTGCGAATAACTCAAAAAGTATGCATTTTTTTTCTTGATTGTACACATGGTAATTAGAAAGATTACTAAATTATCTACAAAACAAAAAAAAATCGGACAATTATTATTAACAAAGATACAGTCCATTAGTTTTGGTATACTTAATAATGTCTTCTTGTTTAAAGATATTGGATTTAGGAGTAGAATAGTCTACTACAATTTTTTTTGTGGCTTTTATATTATTTCTTAAAGACATATGGTTATTCTTACAATTTATTTTTTTTTTGTTGATAATTTAGAATATCTCATGATCGGGGCATTATTTTGTCTTTATTACTTTTATTATCTTTCAAGTCGGCGTTTAAAAATAGGTCCTAGCAAAGCAATTCGTACAAATATTTTGGTCCATTATGTTCAATGGATTATTGTAATCGACTAAGGAAAAAAATATTAATTCCTTCCTTAAATAGTACATAGGAACTACTTATTTTCATATTTTTTTGCTATTTCTTCACTAAACAAAATTTTCTGCGAATTTTTCGCTCAGGTCAACTAGTTATAAATTATTTATCCATTGTTATTTCCAGATATAATTATTTATTAAATCATGGAATTTATATTATATTATTTTTTCACTAAAATTCATGGCACAAGGGCAATATATAATATCAGCGAATATCGAATGCCTTACATTTTTCTGAACAACTTTTTGGGAATCAGTGGAATCAATTGCCTAATGTAAGTTGCATACTGAAAGGAGTCGAGAGAGTGAGTCTTAACTAACAACACTTAACGATTAATCATTACAGTGGCATCGATATATATATATATATATATATATATATATATATATATATATATATATATATATATATATATATATATATATATATATATATATATATATATATATATATTTTCGAAACATTCCGAAGAGGAGTTGAAGAATGCTAAGCTACTCTTCGCCGCAACCGCTGTAGAAGCAACACTTGGGCAAACTTTTAAACAAGTTGAAGGAGGCTTAACTCGATCCTGAAATAAATTAAATCATTTCCGAAATTAGTTTCGAAATTCATTTACATTAGTAACAAAATTACTAACTTATTTACCGAGGTATCTTGATATTATTTTGTTGTTAACTTATTTTATTTTTTACAATACTGTTTACAGAAGCGAATCGCAAAGTTAAAAAAAAAAAAAAAAACTTTTCAGAGAAAAATAAAACAGTTTATGATTCGACTTCAGAATATAATACTGCATATCATAAATAAAATAATTTTCAAGATCTGAATATTATATTTAGGGGGGTACCCTCTGTTCCCTACTAACCCTCATTTTACAAATTATACAACTGCTCATTTAATTGTACCAATCTTTGGTCAAATTTTATAAATTTAATTTATAACTTAATTTAATTAATTTAAAAGACGCCTTGGTTCGCTTTCCGGTGCCAAGGCCTCTAATATTTTTATAGTTAGTTATATTGTTCTTTCTTTTCTATTTTATAATAGTTATAATTATATCAAAATAAAACATAAATATTTTTGTATGCAATATAATAATTAATGTATCATTTTCAAAATGAAATGTCTAGATTGAAAAATAACTGCTGTCATCTAGGTAAAATCAAACTACCACCTCTTGATGAACACAATTTCCCTTACCAATTTTTATTCTAAAATTTTTATTTTAGGAACTTCTTTGTATGAAAGTAGGAGTTAACAGAAGCTTTACACATATGTAATTAAATCAATAGTTGTATAATTTGTAAAATAATTTCCCTAAGAGAGCAGCACTAAAATGTTCCTGTTATCTCCTATTCTCCTAATATTAAAAAACATATATGTAAGTCACTAAAAACTGTTTAATACAATAGAGGGATATTTGATTAAATATTATGATACATTATATATTAAGAATAATTTTTTTTTATATATATTATTTATTATATAAAATGGTGGTTTCCTAATTTTTATTATAGATAATAAATAAGCCTGAAATGTATGTATAATTTAAATTTATTTTCTTGCTAAAATACGCATAAATCTGGAAAAGAAATATACTGTGGTTACGTTAATAATAGTAAAATCCAAACTACAAATCCATGAGTCTTATACATACAGATAAACAGTTAACCTTCCAACATTTTGCCAACAAAAAACAAGATCACACAATATACAGAAATAAAATATAATAAAATAAAATCAGCTTATTATGCTTATTTTAGTAATATTATTTGTTGAGAAGCAATGTACCCACTGAATTTTGTTTTGTATGGATGTTATATACATCTTAAATCTTTGGGATTTTTATTACTTAGTTATTATTATTTTTAATTGATTTAATTGACACATGTTTGTATTTTTTGGTTATACCAAAGAATTTAAACACTCAAATTAAATGTACCATCGATAAGTTTAGGAACGGCCTGATGGATTTCTGATTCTCATAATTGAGCTCAGCGCTGAGTTTAGAAACTTTTCCAATATTTGAAAGATTTTATGTATTATTTACAGTAGGTTTTTTCATTTATAACGTAATCGCTGTATGTCGCTCTTTGAGCTATAGGCTTATTTTAGTAATATAATTTGTGGAGTAGCTGTGTATCCACTGAATTTTTTCGTATATGTATGCTATATACACCTAAGGGATTTTTCTTCAGTATTTATTAATTTTTTTCTTTTTTTTATTTGATTTAATTAACACATATTTGTATTTTTAGTTATACCAAACAATTTAAACACTCAAATTAGATGTACCATTGATGGATCTATCGATAAGTTTAGGAACGGCCTGATGGATTTCCGATTCTCATCATTGAGCTAAGCGCTGAGTTTACAAACTGTTCCAATATTTGACAGATTTTATATATTATTTATAGTATGTTTTTCAATTTATAAGGCAATCACTGGTTGTCTCTCTTTGAGCTCATATGCTTATTTTAGTAATATTATTTGTGGGGAATCTGTGTATCCACTGAATTATGTTGTGCATGGATCCTATAAACAGCTTCGAGATTTTTGTTCAATATTTATTAATTTTTATTTCTTTTGTAATTAAATTTAATTAACACATGTTTGTATTTTTAGTTATACCAAACAATTTTTTTTTTTTTTGCACTTACATATATTTATCCGCACCTGTCAATTATAACTATTGACAATCAGCAGATGTGCTGGCACAGTCATGAGAAAATAAAAAAAATAAATAAATAAAAATGCTTGATAGGCATGAGGAAAAGCAATACCCAGCGGCATCTCTTCCATGGCTTTTACTTACTTACATACAATTACGTAAGTAGGTCCCTCATCCAGTCCCTTTTCAGTCGTCTTCTGGAGTTCTCCGGCATAGTAGTCGTGGCCATTTCTTTAATTAGCTGGTTGGAGTGTCCATGTAATTTATTATGAAATCGTTTGTAGTAAGTTCTTATGTGTTCATTGATCGTTGGCATGTGTAAGTCAGTGTGTAAAGTGTTATTATTCACGTACCAGGGTGCTTGGGTAATTAGTCGTAGTATTTTAGACTGAAAAGTTTGAAGCCGTTTTATGTGTGTTGGTTTTGCAATTCCATATATTTGTAGTCCATAAGTCCAGAGAGGTTTTAATAGGTATGCATAAATATTTAATTTCTGTCTTGCTTTTAGTTTCGAATGCCGTCTTAATAATGAATGAAATAGTTTTAATCTGTGATTTAATGATGCACGTTTTTTCTTTACATGTGGACCCCATGTCATTCTTCTGTCAAACGTCAGGCCTAGGTATTGTACTCTATCTGTTTGTGGAATCGGTATGTTGTCTAAGTATACAGAAGGGCATGTTTCTAGTCTTAGAGTAAATGTGATGTGTTGTGACTTCTGATAATTTATTTGAGTTTGCCATAGTTTACACCAATCGTTTATTTTTTGTAAGTGATGTTGTAGGTTAAGTGATGCCTGTGTAGGATTATTGTGTCTAGTAATGATAGCAGTGTCGTCTGCGTAGGTTGCTGTAAGTGTGTGGATACTTTGAGGAATGTCGTGTGTGTATGTGATGTACAGTAGTGGGGCTAAGATTGACCCCTGAGGTACGCCAGCTAAAATAGGTCGAATTGAGGATAGACCTGAACCGTGTCGAACGGAGAAAAATCTGTCTGAGAGAAAGGAGTGAAGAATTAAGTAGTAGGTTGGTGGGAATATGGTCTTAAGTTTGAAGAGAAGCCCCTGATGCCATACTTTGTCGAAAGCTTGGGCGACATCCAGAAATACTTCGGTTGCATATAGTTTTCGCTCTAGTGCTGTCGATATGTAGTCAGTTACCCTATGTAATTGTTGTGTTGTTGAATGTAATTTTCGAAACCCGAATTGATGGTCAGGAATAATCTGTTTGTCTATTAGTATATGTAATAGTCGTGAGTATAATAGTTTTTCAAATAATTTAGAACACACTGGAAGCAAACTAATCGGTCTATATGAAGAAGGATTGTTAGTTTCTTTGTCTGGCTTTTTGATAATGGTTATATGAGAGTATTTCCACTGTATTGGAAATTTTGTAGTCCTAAGAATGCAATTGAAGATTGTGGTGAGAAACACTAGAGCTTTCCTTGGCATTTGCTGGAGCGCCTCAGCATTTATCAAGTCATGACCAGGTAATTGTCTAATTTCTTGTGCAACTTGTGATGGTGTGAAAGGAGGTGGTGGTAGTGTGAGCTGTAGTGGTATGTCTAAGTTATTTTGTACAAAAATATCATGTTCTGTATTAACGAAGTCCGTATGTGAATTAAAAACAGAGGAAAGATGAGTAGCAAAGAGTTCAGATCTTTCTTCGTCCGAAACAGCCCAAGAACCATCCTCTCTTCGTAGGGGTGCTTACACCTCACGATGCTTTAAAAGATTCCTTGTGTGTCTCCATAAACTTCCATCGTCCGTCGAAAGGTTGTTAATAAAATTGTCGTGGTTTGTGCTTTTGAATTTTTGAATATGTCTTTTAAGTTAGTTGTTCAATCTGTTAAAAGTTTGTCTGTCTGAAGGAAGTCTATTAGTCTGCCACACTTTACGAGCTCTTCTCTTTGCCCTGATTAAGTCCCTTATGTACATAGGATAATGGGGCAAGTTCACTGCTCTTTGTGACCTAGATGTTGATGAGGACCATGCTGCATCTTGTATACTTTTTGTAAAAGTTTCAACGGCTTCTTCTAGTTCCCTTTGATTTTTAATTGAACCTGGAACAGAAATATTGTTGTTCAAATGGTCTCTATATGCGTCCCAGTCCATGCAACCTGTTATGAGCTTAGGTCTCTTTTGTGATTCAGAAGGCGCGTCGAAGAGAACCATGTGCACCGAGGAGTGATCAGAGCAAAGATCAGAGCTTGTATTGACGGCAAAAGGTACGGTTCTAAGTCCTTTTGTAATAAAGAAGTCAAGTAAGTCGGGAGTTTTGCGTCTGGAGGTGGGCCAATAAGTGGGTGAATTTGGAGTTATTGTGTCTAATGAAAGTTCATGGAGGACAGACCAGAGATTTCTGCCTCTAGGAGTAGACAACCTTGAACTCCAGCCTTGATGCTTAGCATTATAGTCTCCACCTGCGATGAAGCATCTTCCGAGGCGTTTGAAGAACTCAGAAAACATCGTGGATGTAAGCTTGTACCTAGGGGGGCAGTAAACTGAGGCAAATGTTATAGTGTAATGTTTAGTGTATAATGTTATTCCTGTTGATTGTATGTCGGGTGTAATGGGTAAGTCTTATGGGATTATGTTTTAGTGAATTTTTTACGAGTATCGCTGTTCCTCCATGTGCAGTTTTGTCTGGATGATCAGTTCTATAAATAGAATAATCCTGAATGTAAATTTTTGATCGAGGTGTCAGGTGTGTTTCAGTAATGAGTGCTACGTCAATCCGTTTTTCGTGCAAGTATAAGTCAAGTTCAGTACTGTGTTGTGACAGTCCGTTGGCATTCCACAAAAGAATTGACAGAGAATCCACAGTTAAATTATTGTGGGACATAATTAGGGCACCAGACCTGTGTAAACTGTGATAGCTGTTGAAGAAGAATGAAAAGGGGCTGGATTAAGTTATTTAACCCATTAATTATATTAAATAACTGGGAAGAGCTATTATCTACCGGAGGTACCGTCTGGGTAATACCTCCCCTCATACCTGTACATGTTTTTTGGTTCTGAGGTGCTGAGTTCGATGATGGTTGATTATGTTACTGCTGAGGTCCAGCGATGTTCTGTGGTTCCGCTCTGTTGATCCGCTGCCGTATTGGAGGGAATTCATAGATGCCTGGAGGTCCCTGTGGTGGCTCTGCTACTGTGGAACGCTGAAGACAGTTTCTCGCATTGCGCTGAACCCTGAGATCTTTCAGCGTCTGGCAGCCTCTGTAGTTAGCCGGGTGCTGACCACTACAATTGGCGCACTTAGCGGGAGTCTCTCTAGTTTTTAAACATGAACTGATATTCGCCGCACTTCACACAGCGTGGTCGATGATTGCAATATGTTTTAGTGTGCCCATATTGCTGACACCGAACACACTGAGGAATACTTCGCTTCTGACGTGGTTCTTCGATTTTAATGTGAGAGTAATATAAAAACTCAATTTTAAAAATGTCTTCTCTGAATGTCTCTTTTGTAACGTCTACGAAAAACATAGGAAGAGGTTTTTTAAATCGAGATATTACATTGACTGCATTGGTTACTTCATAGTCCATATTTTTAAATTCTTCTCTGATTATCTCGACTGGTGTTCCGTGATGGAGATATTTAACAACAACTTTTGGGCACATGTCCTGTGGGAGTTGGTAGGTGTGAAAGTCGGCACCTTTATTTCGTAGGCTTGAATTTAATTTTCGATATATATCAGGTGTTTGTGGGTAAACAGTGACTCCTATTAATGTCGATTTTGTCTTGAATGTATTAGGGCCAGCTTCATTTTCTAAGAATGAAATTAAAGCATGATAATTCTCCACACCATTTATAAAAATTGGTGGAGTTTTATCATTTTGAGGTGGTTGTCTTATTTCTTCAGTTTGCGAGTTGATCTTGGTTAGAATCTCAAAACTGTTAGAGGTTGGAATAGGTTCTGTTGGTCTTTTTTGTGCTCTTGGCTCGCTTGAATCTGACATAGATCTTTTACGACCAATAACCAGCTTCCAGGAGCCAACGTCAGTGTTTGTATCACTATTTGTTAAGTTCATATTGCTTACCTCCTCGTGCTGTGACCGTTCCACCATCGTTGGCGGTGAAATCCGCTCAACCTTTGTTTTGTTTTTTATCTTCAGCTCTGTTGTCTTCAAAAAACACTTTTTCTACACAAAAAATGAGTATTTATACTAAATTGTCACTTTTTTAGAAGCACCAAACAATTGAAATACTCAAATTAGATGTACCATTGATGGATACATCGATAAGTTTAGAAACGGCCTGATGGATTTCAGATTCTCATCAGTGAGTCCAGCGCTGAGTTTAGAAACTTTTCCAATATTCGACAGTGTGTGTAGACCTACGGGTTTTTTCTTCAGTATTTATTAATTTCTTCTCTTTTTTATTTAATTAACACATGTTTGTATCATTTTATTTTAGGTATGCGTATTTTTTTTTTCGTTTGATCTCTACTAATCAGCTGTTCAATATAACCTTCCTCTGGCTGTGTTTGTGGAACCTTCTGTTTCCTTCAGTATGCACTTAGATGTCTTGGTGAGATGTTCTGAGAGCTGTGTAAATAACCTCCTTGCCTTTATATCATAATACATTGATTGAACAGTTTCTGAAGGCAGGTTAGTAGTCTTTCTTCTGCAGGGGTTAGTGCTATGATCCCAGATAGCTCCGGTTATAAAGCGAATGTTTTGTTTCTCAAATCTTTATGCTTTTATATAAAAAGCATACATTTATAAGTGGAAGATAGGCAATATCATAGTCATTTGAACATATTAAGGAACATATGTAAATCATTTATTGCAAATATTTATCTATTATATTATTATTTTCATTTTCATTTCTACAATGTCTTCCCTTAAAAGTAATTTATCGTTCTTTTTCAATTTTATTTAGTTATTTTTACTTTATTGTTTTTAGTAGTTATTTTGTTGTATTGTGATGTTATTGTTCATCTTTTTCTTTAATATTTCTTTGCAGCTATGTAAATACATATAGGGTATATTTAACGTTTTTTTTTATTCATTGATATTTACAACTGTATTGTAAAAAAAAAAATACATCAATTAAATGTGCAATCAGGAATATAGTAACGTGAAATCGCTTGTTGAGAAACTACCCATTGGTAGCACTCAAATAATAAATTTACACAAAAAGATCACGAGGCCACCTTCTTTTCAGACGCTTCACAGAGTTATCTGGGATCGAGGAGGAAGCAAGGTTTGAAACGAGCAGGTTCGGATGGTACTGAAGTTTGTTATGTAAGGATAGGTATTGGGCCAAACCGGAAACATATGGAACATTAAGGTCATTATGAATGATTTTATTTGTGACAAATTAAGGATATTACGAAGGATTTTGAATTGCAAGGATTGGATACGAGAGGAATTCAATGGTTTAGTGGAGCCCCAAAGCTCAATTCCGTAAGTCCAAATAGGTCTTATTATTTTAATATATATGAGTCTATATAATATTTAGAATAAAACAGTTATTTAAAAAATCATTTATCAACTCCAATAATATTTGATGAAACGATAAATAATTTATTTCATTTGCATTTATTTGATATGCTCCTTTGTTGTATCATTGTTAAATTAACAATGCCTACCAATGCACATAACAATGTTTTATAATGCATATGAATCCACTGCTTCACCCACTACCAGCAATTTTATTTTTTCTCTGCTTGGCCATAATGAGTTTTAAAACAACTGAACAACACTCGATTCCATCGATGAAAGTTTCTGCTACTTGAAAATATACAACACATTTCTGCATGGTAGTGCTGGAAATGTGTTAAATTTATCAGAACCTCATAGGTAAAATTCACTAGGTTAGATATTTAATATTTTTTTAAAGTAGAATCCTATATATTATTTCTAAAAGGTGTTTTTTTGTCGGTACGCCATATCTTCGTCAATTCTTCATTAAATCCTATAATTGACCACTCATTTTGAAGATATTCTTCTCCTTCACATGTGAAAAATAGTCCTATTCCCCCAAAATTTCTGGAGAAAATTTATGAAGGAATAGAGACTTTATTTGCGAATAACTAATTTTTTTTTTTTTTTTTTTACTAATTTGATCTAAGAAGGCCGGCCCTTCAATTTCTTTTTTCTTCTCAAATCACAAAAAGTGTTATAACTTCAGTATTCTTCCACCTATTCCCACGAAATTTTTCAATTATGTAGGGCCTTATAAACAACACGAAATGACTCAAACTTTACCTTCCTAAATAATTTAGAACTGAAGCTATAAAATAAAAACCTGTTAGGAATTTTTATTTATTTACTCTTTATAGACGTGTTAAATCAAAAAGTTAATTATACGGTCTTGAAGAACGATAATTCAGCTTTCTAAAGGTTGTAGAAACATTGAATTAGGATAAAACCCTGAGGATTTATGAATGTTTTAGTTAATGGCAGTCAAAAACATCATGATGAAAAGTGAAGTCGTTGCCATGACGACTATCTCAGCACAATTCTTCTATCCTATATATTATTTCTAAAAGGTGTTTTTTTGTCGGTACGCCATAACTTCGTCAATTCTTCATCAAATCCATTGATTGACCATTCATTTTGAAGATATTCTTCTCCTTCACATGCAAAAATTACTCCTATTCCCCTGAAATTTCTGGGGAAAAAGCTATGAAGGAATAGAAACTTTATTTTGACTTTATTAACTTGCGAATAACTCAAAAAGTATGCATTTTTTTTCTTGATTGTTATATTTTGGTCTGTTATGTTAAATGGAATATTGTGATATAATATTCTTATTGTAATATAATCTTAATATGTAATATAATATTCTTATTACAATCTATCTTAATACTGTAATATTCTTACATTTTATTTTATTTTTTCAATAATTTAGAATATCCTATGATGGGGGCATTATTTTGTCTTTATTACTTTTATCATCTTTCCAGTCAGCGTTTAAAAATAGGTCCTAGCAAAGCAATTCGTACAAATATTTTGGTCTATTATGTTTAATGAAATATTATGTTTAATGACTAAGGAAAAAATATTAATTCCTTCCTTACATAATACATAGGAACTACTTATTTCCATATTGTTTTGCTATTTCTTCACTAAACAAAATTTTCTGCTTATTAGTACTTTGAATTTATTTTAAATCTTTTTATAATCCGCAAAAATTATGTTGAGACTAGTAAGTATATATATAATTTGCTTATGTACAACTAGCGTGTAAAATTAAACTTATGTCGTCAATTAATTAATGCTGATTTATGTAACAGCAAGTTCCAGAACTAAAAATCTATTGAAAATGTAGGAGAACAGGTCTTTGATCCCTAGAAGACTTCGAATAATATAGAAACTTCTTAATATTTTTAATAAATATAAATAATATTTTGGTTATGATTTCTATTTTTTCGACCACGGTCATTTGGTGCGAGCCAAATATTAGCCATTGATCTGTAAGTGAGTTATGTTGGGCTGGTGATTATGAAAATTGGTGTGGACTGTATGAGGTTGGATCACTGAAATTTGATACTTGATTAAATTAAAAAAAAAACTTGAGAACATGATTATATTTCATATAATTGAATAAAATAAATGAAATTTGTGCCTTTGTACAATTTTTTGGTTATTTACAGATTAAGCACATATTGCTGCTTGTGAAATAACAATTTTTAGTTTGATATTGTCATGTTAGAAGTGATTTTGCTTTGATTGAAATTGCATTGTCAATTTGGACTCACTTGCTGTCTGATATTGAGCTTCATGGTTTTGGCCACTTCTTCTACCTCCCCACACTTCCTCCAGCAGGTTGTTCTCTTGAAGTTTAGCAACTCATATTGTCTTTCCTTTTGATTTTTTAAGAGAGAGTACCTTACTGTGTGCACATTTAACCAAATGAACAGATTAACTCTACAGGAATGGTTGCAGCAAGATGGTGGTGAAGTTCTGAATTGTACAATTGTTATTTTTTGTGTTTCAGGCATTGATCCCTGAACACCACATTCTTAGCAGAAATAAGTATTTTCAGACAAAGTGAAGTGAAAGTAAAAAGACTCTATATTTATTTATATTTCATTGTGGGTATTTTTATTTGTATAGGTACCATCATATATACAAATTTTAATATTTATATCGCTGTAATCTATACAATTAAATATTAAATAATACCAACAATGGCATAAATGAAAACCGCATATGTATATTTACATAATATTGTCGCAGTTCTTATTATATTAAGCTCATGTTACGTATGGAAGGCTGTTCTAATCTTTCGGGATAGCTCGGGTGCGCTCGTATTCCTTGGGTTCCTGAATTACAACTATTCTCCGTTAGGATCTCTTACATCTCCTTTAGTTAGTTATAAAATTCATTCATAATTCATATTTAACTATCATTTATATTATAGATTAAATGGTCAATTGTTTCAAATAGAAAAATAAAATAAAGGAACTTTATTCACTTTCGTAAGACTTTTCGTTTTTGAGCTAGACTGTTAACACACGCAAATTTTGTGGGACTTTGGTCATCATGTGTGCACATTTCACGTAAACGTGCAAATGAACAAGTAAACTCTACAGGGATGGTTTAGAGCAAAATGGAGGCCATAAAATGGTGGTTAATTCCTGACTGTATAGAATTGTTTTTGTTTTTTTTGTTTCAGGGGTTGATCCCTGAACACTATACTCTCAGTGACAAACTTTTGTACTCTTAGTAAATGAGCGGACTAAACACTCTTCTACAACATATAAATATGTCTTGAGCGAGTAAAACTATATATATATATATACCTCGTGTAACTATACACTTTAAAAAAGAGAGGTAAGCTATATGGGAGGTCAGGTGGAGTAGGATCTGGGGTTACCTCAAGCCAGGTGATTGACGTTTGTAGGCCATCGATTTGAGTGAAAAGTAATCTGTTTTGTTCTGGAGACAGGAATTTTCTTTTCTTTTTTTTTTTTTTTTTTTTTTTTTTTTTTTTATCCTTCGCTATGGATGGACCTGTACACATCGCTCCCTTTATTTTATATATTACGTCGAGGCCTTCCCTTGATGGTCTTGTTTACCTATCTCTTTTATTATGTTGTCCTCCTCGGAATATGGAATTTCAGAAATACCCAGCTGCAAGGAATCGAAAAGAAAAATATTATAAACTATATATCAAAGAATGATTAAGAAGATTTCTAAAAGGAACCAAATATAACTAAATAAATACAAATAAGATTCAATAACAGCATTTACCCTCCCAACAATGTTTCTTTATTTTTATAACGTTTCGGGATCCAATTCCTTATCCCATCTTCAGACAGTAGCTCATCCTAATATTCCCTTATTTTTTTTTTTTTTTTTTTTTAAATAAGATTTGTCATATTTTTTTATAATTTTTATATTTTCATAATTCACTTATTGTTGACTTTTCTAGGGAGAGCCTAGTACTGTTGATCAGTGGCCCTCCTCAGAGGAGTCCACAAAATAATTTAAGGGATGAATTATGAAAATATATAATTTTTTTTTGATTTTTATATTTTATATTGTTATTTATTTACTTGAGAAATATTTGATTTAAGCGATTAAACAAAATTTAGATGTAAATTAAATAAAATTTACTTTAAATTAAGATACCTTTTAAAGAATAATTTTGATCAGCTAAACTAAGCTAAGTTCTGAATATTTAAAAAATCACAAATTATCCGCGTTTTATTCAATTAAACACAAAACCCAGGAGCTCAAAAATTCCTTTCAAATGGTTTTAACAATGCCAAGCTCTATTATTGTTTGGAATAAATTTTGCCTAGTTTTCAGTAAAGCAATCGGTAATTCCTTATATCTTTTTTTATTATTATTTATGAAATTTACAACTGTACATTTAATATACATTCAGCAAATGTGATACAGATAAATACATGACATAACAAGGCTTCTAGAGAATCTACCCATTGTTAGCACTCTAATTACTTATATTAAATATTTCTATAGTTATAATAGCAAATCCAAGTTTTGTGCTTTTTTATGTAAGTAATGTTTTTTGTTCAATAGGAAGCGATGGCTTGAGAAATATTAAATTTAAGTGATTAAAAATCGTTTCGATATAAATAAAATAAAATTTACATTAAATTAAAATACCTTTTAAACAGTACTTTTGTGCAGCTAAACTAAGCTAAGTTCTGAATAAAATAAAAAAAATCATAAATTATTCGCGTTTTATTCAATTAAAAAAAAAACTCAGCTTAGTATGGCAATTCAAAAGACCTTTTTAAATTGTTTAAATAATATCGAACTCTATATTTGTTTGACCTAAATTTTGTCTAGTTTCCAGTAAAGTAATCGTTAATTACTTATATTAAATATTTCTTTAGTTATAATGACTTTTTTTTATATTATTTTAATGGAATTTACAACTGAATTACATTGAAAAAACAATAAGTAAATGTGAAATTGGTAACATGACATGTACAACATTAAGAGAAAATACCCATTGGTAGAACACAAATGTTATAATGACAAATCTAAGTTTTGTCCTTTTTTATGTAAGTAATGTTTTTTGTTCAATAGGAAGCGATGGCTTAGAAAATATTTAATTTAAGTGATTAAATATAGTTTCGATGTAAATTAAATAAAATTCATTTTAAATTAAAATACCTTTTAAAGAGTACTTTTGAGCAACTAAACTAAGCTAAGTTCTGAATTTAAAAAAAAAATTACAAATTAGTTGCGTTTTATTCAATTAAAAACAAAACTCAGCTTAGTATAGCAAATCAAAAATCCCTTTTAAATGGTTTTAACAATATCAAACTCTATCTTTGTTTGAAATGAATTTTGTCTGGTTTTCGGTAAAGCTATCTTTAATTACTTATATTAAATATTTCTTTAGTTATCGCTTTCTATTCAACAAAAAGCATGACTTTCTTTAAAAAATACATAGCTTGGATACATAGCTCCAGAAAATCGGCTCATTATTTATATGAACTTAAATTTTTTAAGTAAGACTATTATTTTCTGCTTAACTTAAATGTTAGAGAATCATTTCTTAGTGAGACGTTAGGATGGATAGTGAAATGATCTTTATCTTTCGAACTTGACTCCCAGGCATACCTATCCTGCCATTCACTAATAAAGTGTTTTTTCTCCCATCTACAAATTTCCTGTAAAGGCAGTTTAACATTTTCCGCCCTTTCAGAACCCACGTGACCTAGAACCCATTCAAAATGTTTCTTTTCTTAATGATATTTATAACTGTATTAAAGAAATACATTTAGTAAATTTGAACATATGGATATAATTACGTGACACTTGTTGAGAAACTACCCAATGGTTGCACTTTAGCACATGTCTACTATTAGGAGATCGCGGGGCCATCTTCTTTTCAGATGCCTCGGAGGGTTGGTATGAATTGAAGAGGAAGCAAGGTAGAAACGAGAGCGTTGGAATGATTCTGAAGTTTATTATGAAAAGATAGGTATCTGGATTGGTCCAGATCTAAAACATAAGAAACATTAAGGTCATCATGTTTTTTTTTATTTGTAACAAAGTAGGGATCAGTGAGAATTTTACGAAGGATTTTGGATTGTAAGGATTGGATACGAGAGGAATCCGATGGTTTAGTGGAACCCCATAGCTCAGCTCCGTAAGTCCAAATTGGCCTTATTATAGTCATGTATATGAGTCTTTTGTAATTAATTGAAGTTTAGAGCATTTGTCTAGTAAGTGCTGAAGTAATCGGAAACGGTTTCTTGTCGTTTCATTCATTATGGTATGAGGTATTGGACCTTCAATTTGTTATTTCTTTTAAAATAGGCAACAGAACATATAAGAATACAAAAGTTGTAATTCTAACTGATTCCGCTTCCGTATGCAAGTATTATTTTTATGGATTGTGTATAAGAGGTTCTATGTATATAGTATATAGAGGTTCTATGTATGTATAAGAGGTTTTATGTATAGATTGAAAATCAAGTTAGATTGTGAGCAAAGCGCTTCCCCCGCCAGGCCGCAAGCCAAACTGCTTCATCAGCAGTGGCCCAGGTCCAAAACCAACAGTGTGCAGGTTCAACCAACCCCGTTACACACTTTTTTTCTCTCTCTCTTTCTGTTGGAATCGGCACAAGTTCCAAACTGTTTGGTTTGGTTTGACCGTGTTGCCACCTTTGAACCGTGTTTTTCAGTAATTTACTGAATGAACATAGTGTATATAAGGTATGTAGGGTTTTTTTTATTTTATTTTATTATCTTTAAGTTATTGCATTTTATTCATTGGATATACGTTTTAATTATTGTTTATTATAATTTTTTTTGTACATATAGCGTCAATGTGATCTTACCTCACTATAACCATTGTCCAAGTGACAAAATGCTATATTATTCAATAAATAAAAAAAACTGAATGAACTATAGTTCTCTTTGATTAATCTGATTAATATTCATTGTAGATGATCCTGCTTCAACGACATTTCTATCCGCCTTTTCCTTTCAAGATGGCTACCGAAAAACCTTCGTTGCTGTAGAATGTACCATTTTCGATGTACCGATTTCAATGGAACTTCCCTAAAGTCTTCTTCTCGATGCCCTTTAAATTAATTTATGTAACATATTTCATCGAAAAGAAGCTGGAATAAATGTTACGAGGGATGGTAAAATGAAATTCCGAATAACTTAAAAAGTTTACACTTTTTTTGTAGATATTATTGTGGTTTTTGAAAAGTTTACGAAATTTCCTTAAAAACAAAAAAAAAATCGTTAATATCGAACAATTAGGAGCAAAGATATGGTCTCCGTTTTTTTTTTTTTTTTTTTTTTTGTATGATCTACTCCAAATGTTATATCCTTTTTTTTTTGTTATTAATTTTTGAATGTGTTACTAAAGCAATGCTAATTTTTTTAGCATATTACTAATGATTAAAAAAAAAATAATTTAGTCCAATATCACCTTTATATTTGGATATCACCTTTTATTTATTTTTCTTTGTAATTAGGAAGGTAATGTTACTTTAGATGCATAATTGTTTGGAAATAATAACCATTGTGATATAATTTGCAGCGTATTTCGCATATGCTCCACAATGTATTCATTTATTTCGTGATGAGACAATAGATACATTTCCGAACTACGTTTTCCTCATAAAGTTGTATTTTTAGTAAGTTTTGAGAAAATGAGGAAGTTAGTAAATGTATTGAGGAAACAGGTGGCAAAATAAGAAAAAAAGAAAGAGGGAAGAGTGAAATTAAGTAAATTTTATTCTGGGACGTTCAGTCCCCTAAGAATAATTATAACACTGCTCTACATCTCACTTGAAAACAACCCGATTCCTTGTTTTTTGGTGTTGGGAATTCGAATTTACACATAAAAATTATCAGTTTCAAAGATATAATTACTTTTTGCGTAATATGGGGAAATTCCCTGCCCTTGGGTTGGTAGGATTGATTTCTGCCTGTTAATCGCTGGAAACGACTAGCTGTGAATTACAAAACCGTTTTTCTGACAGTTGTACGCAGTGTTTACATTTCAAGTTACTCTTGACTTTATTTTCCTTGCTTCAAACTTTTTGTCGTGATAACCCAGTAGTTTTGGCGATGTTCCAATACCCAGGAAGTGTGTGCATTATAATGAACAAAAGGGGACATTTATCTGGCATTATAAGAAAATTAAAAACTAATTAGCTAACATAATAATGTAATCTTAAAAATAAAATAAACAAAGCACAAGCAAATATATTAATTTGTACATAAATATATATGAGTGTTTGTACATATTTGTACTGATTGACAATATATATATAGTAAGTAAGCAATAGTAAGAAAACTGTCAAATGAAGGTGACTTCTCTTAAATACACAAATTACATGTATTCGGAAGATTGATCGCTGGAGAGTTGGAAGAATAAGTATTTAAATGAGGTTAAGAAAGAGAATTTGCCTATACATGTAGGTAAAGAATTCCCAAAAGAGATAGCACACATGACGAAGGATTTTTTTAAAGGAACGGTTCTATGAGAGTGAACCAACAGGTTTATTATTAAACGAATGAACTGAGGAACAAGGAGTAAACAAATCAAGAAGGTAAGATGGCTTTTAAAAAAGAGTGGAATATTGCAAATTTATAATAACGAAAATATAACTGTAAAGAAAGATGGTCCAGGAAGATGGAGTTAAGGCTCCGAAATATTGACGATGGAGCATAACAATTAAATATATATTTAAAAACCAAAATTTATTTTTCAAAAAAAGTCCCATACCCCTGATATTTCTAGGAAAAATTTTATGAAGGAAAAGAAACTTTATTTGCGAATAATTCAAAAAGTATTCATTTTTTTCTGGATTGTACCAATGATAATTAGAAAGATTACTCAATTACCTACAAAACAAAAAAAAAAATCGGACAATTATTGACAAAGATACGGTCCATTAGTTTTGGTATACTTAATAATGTCTTCCTGTTTTAAGATATTGCATTCAGGAGTAGAATAGTCTACTACACTTTTTTTCCTGGCTGATATATATTAGCTTTATTGTTTCTTAAGGCATTTGGTTGTTCTTATATTTAATTTTTTTAATAATTTAGAAAATTCCAAAGTCGGGGCATTATTTTGTCTTAATTACTTTTACAATCTTTCCAGTCAGCGTTTAAAAATAGTTCCTAGCAAAGCAATTCGTACAAATATTTTGGTCTATTATGTTTAATGGAATATTGTAATTGACCTAGGAAAAAATATTACATAATACATAGGAGCTACTTATTTCCATATTGTTTTGCTATTTCTTCACTAAACAAAATTTTCTGCAAATTATTGGCACGGGCCAAATAGTACTTTACTAAATGACCTTTTCTTTTCAAATCATATTAATAAATAATAATAATAATATATGTATGAACATATATATCACGCATAATTAGGTATATTTTTTAGCTATATGCTTATTTTGTAATATTACTTGTGGAATGACCGTGTATCCACAAAGTTTTATTGGGAATGAATGTTATATATACCTTCCAGCTTTTTGTTTTTGATTTATTAATTTGTTATTTTATTTAACACGTTTTGCATTAGTATATTGTAGTTATACATTTTTTTTCTTCCTTGTATTCCTGCTGATCAGTTGTTCAATATAACCTTCCTTAGTTGGGTAAATATAACCTTCTCCTTCCTTCAGTATGTATTAAGATGGCTTCGTGAGATGTCTATTATAATATTTTTTTTTTCTTTTTTCTGTTTTGTATTTTCTTTCTGCATATAAGTGTTTTTTTTTTTGTTGTTTTTTTTGGATTGGCGAAACGTTGGAAAGTTAACTAATCACCTGTTTATTGGAGATTCATAGCTTTGTAGTTTGGATTTTTCCATTTACAACATAATAATTATACATACAGACACTAGCGGATCTAGGATTTATTTTTGGGAGAGGTTTCAGCCTGAAAGCTTTTTTTTCATATATATATATATAAAACGATTAATTTTTAATTAATAATTATTTTTTTTTTTAAATAAAGATATGATCTATATGAAATGGTTTTTAAGTGCTTCTTGAAGTCCTATTAAATGTAATTACACGAACAAAAATACTTTAAGAGATAGTTTTTAATATTTCTGTAAAATATGGTTATATTTTACCATTTTGGGGGGCTTCAGCCCGAAAGACCCCTCCCCCCGTAGATCCGTTTGCGCATACAAATAAAGGTACATTAATGTCATACTATGGCCAGTTACATAATTGTTGATTGTTTTGTTATAGTTTTTGAATTATTCTTGTTTGTATCCATACATCCGGGCATCGTTTATGTTTTTTCCACTTATTCGTAAGATGCTATCTATTTGAGATAAATTTAATTTTATAATTATCTTGGACACATACTTGGACGTCATAATATGTACAATACTTTTCTATTTTTTTACAACACCATTATGAGTATTCATTTAAACATCTTAAGGAACAGACGTAATCATTTATTTATTTTTGTTATTTATTTTTATCACTACAATGGTTTGCCTATAAAATTAATTGAACGTTCCTTTACAATTTAATTTAATTATTTTTATTTAATGTTTTAAGCATCTAAATTGCAGTATGATAACTCTATTTCTCATCTTCTTTATTTAATAGATCAAAGCTATGTATATACTTGACTTATGTTATAGTTATTCTCTATTATAATAGACCCAGATATAATGTTAATTTTATGACGATATTGTTTTTCTTTAGGAAATTGATCCGGGAATAAAACCAGTTTTTCTATTTCTACTTATAATTTTATTTAGATACTGTTTTATATGGATTTGTTAAATTTTTAACAGATATTTATCCTCATGACGAAAGTTAATCATTTCGTAAGCAATATGCAATAACCAAATTACGAAAATTCGTCATATGTATATTACAGGAAAAAAGTCATTTATGTATGATGTATATCTATGATTTTTCAATCCGCACCTGTTGATTATACTCATTAACAAACAGCAGATATGCTGACTAAATACTTACAGCAAAAACAATTTGATTTTTGTTCTTCAATTCCAAACAAATTTTAATTTTTATCAAACAAAGATAAAGAGTTGGGCACGCACACCAATGAATGGCGGTGCAAAACATTAGCCGTCGGATATGTGTCAAAATTATAAGATTAAATGTATCATCTTAAAACTTGGAAACTTAGTCTAAGTTGTAGCTTTATCTATCATTATGGGTGTAATTTAAGATGATTTATTTTATTTTTAATGTTTGGGGAGGAGGGTAATCCCTATCTGCCTGACGGCGGACCAACCCCCGTTTTATAAATTATACAACTTTTCATTTAATTGTACTACTCGTTGCTCAAATTGTATAACTGTAAATTATATATTATATTCTTTATTTTTTTATCAACATAAGATAAACGGAACGAAAAAACAGTTGTACAAATTTGTATTTTCTTTAAAAATTTATATTATACATCGTGCCTTATTGCTAATTTATATTATTATATAATTACAATTATTGTTATTGCCAATTTGTAACCATAATAAGAGAGAAATATTTCTGGGAATAAGAAGTGTGGTGTCTTCGTTACGGACGGTTCGGTTTTATATATATATATATATATATATATATATATATATATATATATATATATATATATATATATATATATATATATATATATACGGTAAAGTATTACACGGTCATAAAATTTGAACTAAAAAATTTATTATACCTATATAATAGTGATATACTTTGATTTACTTATTTTATTATTTTTTATATTTATCGATTCATTTGTTTTTGGCTATTGTTTGTTGTCTGTATAAATAAGATTTTTTTACAATAAAAATTACATTTAACTGTTAATTTGTATCTTCAAATAGCATGTAATTGATATAAAAGCAATGTTGACTATTTTTTCAGCTATCAGTTAATTTTTGTAAATATATATTTTGTACAACATAAATTTTCAGAAATCAAACCCGATAAGCAGGAGCCGAACACGGTATATTTTCAACAAATCATCCAAGACTGTATCGCTATACTTAAACAGTTGCCTTATACTTCGTACACATCTCAACATTGTCCCGAAAGACAAACGGAGCAGCAAACTGTATACCGATAAGGAAGAGACCACAAACGCTTTGCAAACAGGTCTGCTAATCAAACCCATTTGGATTCGTGTGCGCTACCAGAGGGAAATGAAACGTGGAATGTGCGTAAACTATTGGTTTGTTCTCATGTTTTACAATAATTTGTTTGCTTTTTTTTAATAGAGAGAAAAATGTTTTATAATTGTGGGGGATGATACTAAAGACTGTAGTGAATAATGAAGAGAAGGATAGTTGGGGTGATCAGTCAAAATAAAAATGGCAAAAATAAATAATAATATTTATTTTAACATTTGCCGACGTTTCGACCAGAAGTTCAGGCCTTTATCAGGGCTGATCGCTATTGATCGAAGAGATCGCTATTGATAGAATGATCCTATATTGATAGCCAATTCAATCATTCTATCAATAGCGATCAGTCCTGATGGAAGGCCTGAACTTCGGGTCGAAACGTCAGCAAATGTTAAAAGAAAAATGCTTTAGTTTGCTCAACCATGTTGTTCATAGAAGGAATCATTTTCATATATATATATAGAAACGAGGAGGGTAGATGCACCTGTTATGGACAGGGGACCCAGTGATGGACAGTTTGGAGTTTTAATGTTTATTTAAATTGGAATTTTTGTTTTATTATTTATTTATTGAGTATTACAACAATCTGTCACGTGGACACGAGTTATAGTGAGGTAGGGTAACATTCACACTATATGTACAAAAAAATATAAAATAAATAGAAGCAAAATAACAATAAATAATAATCTAAAAGCGTATACAATAAATAAAATAAAATAACCTAAAAATAAGAAAATTAAAACTAAGAAAAATACACATGCATACCTATATACACTAAAATTTAAATTTAAATAAGCTTCCTTGTTGATTTAAATGTTCTAACTTTTTTCAAGAGTTAAGAACAGTGCCCCCAAATGTATGAATAAAGTTCCCCAAAATTTTTTTTTAAAATTTTAAAATGCCTATCATTGTTGTTTCTATAATACTTTTGAGATCAGTGTGTTTCCTACTATTCCACCTTCCTACTAACAGTTTCTCTAAGAGTTAGTTGAACATTTATGTTATATTATCTTAATAGTTAAATAAAGATTTTGGAATTTTTCTGAGGTATAGGGTATCCATCACTAGTGCAAAAAGGTGTTGTTTTTTAAATGGAGATTATATCTGCACAACTGAATATTTTTTCAATTTTTTTTTAAATTTCTTTATTTAGGAATATAACAATCTGTCACGTGGACAATAATTATAGTGGTATATAATATAACACATTCATACCATATATAGAGAAAATATAAAATTAGCAAAAGTAAAATAATAATCAAAAACTATGTACAATAAAAAATAAAACAACCTAAAGATAAATAAATTAAAAACACAGTCATACCTATATACAATATATACAATCAGGCAGGGAACTCCAAGCCAGGCTTCTCCCCCCAACTATAGAAGGAAAAACGGGACTTAAAGAGATACCTGCGCTACTCTCTCAACCGCGTCACTGCTGCTAAAGCCAGTGGAGTTTGAGCGAGAGCGCTTTAGCCACATACACTCATGTCTTGAGTGAAGAATCTGGCCATTTTAAAGTATTAAATAGAAAAAGGAGATACTAAAAATTCTAAATGTTCAACGGAGAAGTTTGTAACTATAATAAGTAGGGCGGCATAAGCCAAAAAAAAAAAAATTCCTTTGCTGTGTCCATCACTTGTGCGCTTATACGATAGTAGTTAATTTTCTCAGTCATTATTTTTTTTTTTATGTGTGGTGTACTTTATCTACTCCGCATTTATATGACATCATATCGAGCCCTAATGATGCCTGATTGAATACAGATAACTTTCAAATTTTAATTACAAGCTAACGAACGTTAAATATGTTTTGATTTTCTTAATCAAACTACATAATATTCCATTATTGAAAATTCAAACTATAGTTGATATGAATTACTATTCTCAGTTTTGTGTTGTAAGCCTATTCTATTCTCAGGTTTAACAATATAGTATATATTTCGGCATGGATATCTTGTGTAAAAGTTTCCTTATTTCGGTTTGTAAGGGCATCTCTAGTAAAAGGGGTCAGAGGGGTCCCTAATCGATAGGTTCTGGCCCCTTTTTGCACTAGCCTTCCCCTGGGCAATTTGTCACTAATTACCCGGGTAGCCTTTACGCACACCCAAAAACTCAATCGAGAATTCAATTTAACTTGATTGATAATTACATTGAAAAAAAAACTGTCATGTTTGGTTAAAATAGCCTTCTTAAATTAATTTATGTTTTATTTTTAAAATCTTGATATATTTATATTAAATGCGACGAGGGGTAAATGTAATTTTCCGAAGCATCTGATTACTCCTCCTGTTCTGAAACATGTTCAAGGGCATGTTTCTCGCAAGAGGTCGGGAGATGGACGAATTTTGATCATTTTGTTAAAAACCTAGGTGTTACATATGATCAAACCCTCTCCTGGAAACCACACCTCTCTCAATTTTTCCGTCGCACTATCTCCACCCTAAAACAGTTCAATCGTCTACGTTATCTCCTTCCGTAAAAGTCCCGTCAACTCCTAGTTTCCTCCCCTTTTGTCCCTTATTTGGACCTATGGCGGTATGCTGTATGGTGGACTCACAGGAGATTTCGAGGCCAAACTTAAACGCCTAATGAATTGCGTGTTACGCTTTGTTTTCGGAATCTCAAGAGATACGCATATTACCTAGTATTACACCGAGTTGAAGTGGCTCTATCCATCCTATCGCCGTCAGTACTTCCTAGCCACTTTTCTGTACCAGATCATTAGAACTCATCGACCCTCCTATATTTTTTACAGCTTACAATTTAAATAGTTCATCCAATCCCATTCCACTAGATCCCATACTTCCGACCTCTATCCTCCTCCTCACCGAACTGCTGCGTTTGACAAATCATTTGTAATTCAAACCGCCTACCTCTAGAATTCTGTCTCTGCTGATATTAAACACGCACAATCAGTTTCTTCTTTCAAACATCTCCTTTTTAAACACCTACTTCTTTTTCAATCCGAGTGATTACGAAGCATAGCTAAGAGAGTTATACGAAAAACCCCTAGAAACTATTTCTGTTATTTTAGTTTCCTTTGACTGTGTTATATATATGTATGCTTTTCTTGTCTTTTTCTATCTCTTCTTCTGTATTTTTACTTTTAATTAACTATTATTGTAACTATTTAATTTATTTATGGCCACACATGCATGTATTCTGTACTCAAAATTTGTTCTAAAGGGACAACAGTCTCAGAATAATACAATATATTTTCATTTGTTACAAGACGTCTCTTCTTAGCTCTTTATTTTCAATGAAGATGCAGTATCGTGTGGGACAAAATTCTGAATTTTTTTTTTGTGTGTTTTACTCTACTTTTGATTTCAATATAAGCACAGTAATTCTGTTCCTATTATAATAATTATTTTTCTCAATAAATGATACAAGATTTTATATATTAGCATTGAATTTCAAGCAGGATATGAATCATTATTATTTTAGATCGTTGATAAATATAAATTAAATAAGTAAAGATAGATATATGTAGGTGAAATACTTGTACCGAATGTCACTTTTTTTTTCAAAGCTACATAACTTCTAAAATTACAATGATTTTTAAAAGTCCAAAATAGAATTTTATTTATAATGCTTTGAAGATACTATGTTAATTTTCAAACTTTTTTATCACCAGATATTGAATATAAGAAAAAAAAATAAAAACGATAACTGACCAAAATTACAATTTCTATAGTTGTACCTTGGACCACTCTATATTCTACCTTGGGCAACGAATCGTATCTTGGACAATATTTGTTGTAATAGGAATTATAATTTTTATTCAATAATAAGTATCACTTATCTACACTGTTACGATTGCAGTCGGTAAATTATATTTTATAAACTTCTTTAGTAAAAACCATGAATCAAGGATTTATTCTCAAAAGAGACATATTTTGAAATTATATTAATGTACCTCAGATCGAGGTACGTTATAAATGAGCGGGCCAAGGTAGAATGATATGACTTTATTTTTTATTTTTTAGTAGGTCCTAAAATATTTAGCTTAGAACTTGCCTTTAAAAGATGCTACAGATATTACTATATGTAAATCGATTAATAATTTTGAGTATAGTTGTGTACTTTTTTTATTAATAATTTTCATATCAAGTAAATAAAAATTACTTTATAAACAATATTATTAAAAAACGGAGCGGATCAGAGGCTTTTAGTGCCAGAAAGAATAATTACAATAAGAAATAATCAATTGTTTTTAAGTTAAGTAAACAGTTCATTGAGAAAATAACAGATTGCGCTACAAAATGAACTAATGATTCAGTTCAAAAAGAACCGCTCCGACAGTCACCGGGTCGTGAGTCATTTACCATTCTAACTCCGACGGAAATTGATCTTCCGCTCCGTCTGTTAGTATACATCGCTCTTTCGTCTCTTTATTTTTTAAATTACAATTAAAATAATAAGGTATTTTAAAATACATTACGATAAATTACATTTGTAAATATTTTATGTACATAAAAAGGCTTTTACATAGAGTTAGATTAATAAGTATATACAAATTAAACAGTTTTATATTACAATATATATATATATATATATATATTTTTTTTTTTTTTTTTTTTTTTGTATAATATACAATACAACATAATATTTTTTGTCTGCAGAAACACAGAGTTTATTTTAAAGAATAATTTAATGTATTTTTTATTTTCTAAAAGTGTATACATATGCTTTACCACTGTACATAGATTTAAATGTCTTGTCATAGTTTCAAGTGTTTTGTATATAATTTTCTTAACTAACGTTTTCTTTACTTTTTCTGTTTCTTTTTATTCTTTGTTTTTGTTTTTATTTAGGCCATATGTAATATTTTAATTTTGTACTATTATTTTATTCTAAAGGGACTTTGTTTTCTATTCTATTCTAATAAGACCTAGAAATATGTTACAATAAGTTAGATTGAATGTGTACATATTTTACGCACTTGAAGCATATAAACATGCTTTTACAGAGTTAGACAAACAATAAAAATACATATGTAAATATTAATTTGTGAATAATTTTTAAGATTACAAATTATGAACGTTCTAATAAAATATATTACATTTACTGTTTTCTATGTACATTTTACCATATTACCTTATCCATTGTACGTTTTTTTCAACTGTAATTATCATACAAAAGAAAACTTATTTAAGTAATAGAATTGATTACAAAATACTACAACTTAGTAATTGTTGTTTTAAGCAAGTATAAAATAATTTTGTTTTTAGTTGAAAAAATCGGGGCTTTTAACATTTAAAATTATAAATAAAATTTATTTATTTCATCTAACAAGAAAACAGTGTATTTTATCACAACAATTATGAGACAAGAGAAATTTCTTTTAACAAGTCCTTTCGATCCAGACCCCGTTGAGACAATAGGCATTATCATAGAATTTTTATTTTGGCATTGCCGCGAAGATAGCTCCAATGATCTTCTGATTCTTCTTTGAAGAAAGTTCCCATCTTTGCGGTCAAGACCGTTGGTAACTCCCGATGTAGGATTTGAAGGACACGGGACTTGCCGTCTTTGCCGTCAAGACCTTTGGTAGCTCCCAAGCTAGGATTATAAAGTCACGGAGCTCCCGTCTTTACCGTCAAGACATTTGTTGCTACTGAGCTCGGATTTGAAGGACACAGAACTCCCGTCTTTGCCGTCAACGCATTTGTTGGTCCTGAGCTCGAATTGGAAGGACACAGAACTCCCGTATTTGCCGTCAAGGCATTTGTTGCTCCTGAGCTCGGATTTGAGGGACACAGAACTTCCATCTTTGCCGTCAAGGCCGTTTGTAGCTCCCGATGTAGGATTTGAAGGACACGGGACTTGCCGTATTTGCCGTCAAGACCGTTGGTAGCTCCCAAGCTAGGATTATAAAGTCACGGAGCTCCCGTCTTTACCGTCAAGACATTTGTTGCTACTGAGCTCGGATTTGAAGGACACAGAACTCCCGTCTTTGCCGTCAACGCATTTGTTGGTCCTGAGCTCGAATTGGAAGGACACAGAACTCCCATCTTTGACGTCAAGGCATTTGTTGCTCCTGAGCTCGGATTTGAGGGACACAGAACTTCCATCTTTGCCGTCAAGGCCGTTTGTAGCTCCCGATGTAGGATTTGAAGGACACGGGACTTGCCGTATTTGCCGTCAAGACCGTTGGTAGCTCCCAAGCTAGGATTATAAAGTCACGGAGCTCCCGTCTTTACCGTCAAGACATTTGTTGCTACTGAGCTCGGATTTGAAGGACACAGAACTCCCGTCTTTGCCGTCAACGCATTTGTTGGTCCTGAGCTCGAATTGGAAGGACACAGAACTCCCGTCTTTGCCGTCAAGGCATTTGTTGCTCCTGAGCTCGGATTTGAGGGACACAGAACTTCCATCTTTGCCGTCAAGGCCGTTTGTAGCTCCCGAGGTAGGATTTGAAGGACACGGGACTTGCTGTCTTTGCCGTCAAGACCGTTGGTAGCTCCCAAGAGTTAGGAATTTAAAGTCACGGAGCTCCCATCTTTGTCGTCAAGACCGTTGGTAGCACCCATGCTAGGATTTTAAAGTCACGGAGCTCCCGTCATTACCGTCAAGGCATTTGTACCTCCTGAGCTCGGATTTGAAGGACACAGAACTCCCGTCTTTGCCGTAAAGGCCGTTTATTGTTCCCGTTCTTGGATTTCAAGGTCACGGAGCTCCCGTCAAGGCCGTTTGTAGTCCCCCGGCTAGGATTTCATGGTCAAGGACGTTCCTCCTTTGCCGTCAAGGCCATCTGTAGCTCCGAATGTAGGTCAAGGTCAAGGCCGTTTGTAGTCCCCCGGCTAGGATTTCAAGGTCAAGGACGTTCCTCCTTTGCCGCCAAGGCCATCTGTAGCTCCGAATGTAGGTCAAGGTCAAGGCCTTTCGTAGCTCCCGGACTAGAATATAGGTCAAGGTCATCTGCAGCTCTGAATGTAGGCCAAGGTCAAGGCCTTTTTGTAACTCCCTGACTAGAATCTAGGTCAAGGTCACCTGTATCTCCGAATGTAGGTCAAGGACTTTTGTAGGTCCCGGACTAGAATCTAGGTCAAGGTCATATGTAGCTCCGAATGTAGGTCAAGGCCTTTTGTAGCTCCCGGGCTAGAATCTAGGTCAAGGTCATCTGTATCTCCGAATGTAGGTCAAGGACTTTTGTAGGTCCCGGACTAGAATCTAGGTCAAGGCCATATGTAGCTCCGAATGTAGGTCAAGGTCTAGATCCTTTTATAACTTTATAGTTGTAATTTGAAGGACAAGGACGTTCCGGCTTTGCCGTCAAGGCCATTTGTACCGTCCGAGATAAGATTTCAAGGTCAAGGCCTTTTGTAGCTCTCTAGCTATAATTTCAAAGTCAAGGCTATTTGTAGCTCCGAGGGTACAAATTAACAGCCTTGACTTAAAATGAAGATTATTTAAAAAAAAATAAAACTCCAAAAACATATATATATATAGAAGGAATTTGAAGAACTTACGTACACGATAATATAATACTAGACCCATATATTGAATAATTCTAAAAAACTTTAACATATCAAAACGCAGTGACGTAATCGTAAAATAGAGGTTATCTTCAAGAACTACATCCTCTATAACATATAAGTAAATCCTTATATCGAAGAAATCCGAAAAACCTAAATTAATCGAGACATGGTGTAATCTTAAAATGAAGATTATTTTGAAATACCACGTCTCACTAACATAATACTAAACTCTTATTTCGAAGAAATACTAATATTCAAAAGATCGAATTTCAGATGCGTAACTTACAAAATTACGTTTTTGAAAATATAAAAATGGACTGTAATATCGAAGAAACACTATAACTCAAATAAATCTAAACGCAGTAGCATAATCTTAAAATGATTATCATTTTCAAATACGGCTTCTCCGAAAACATATAAATAGACATTTATATTGAAAAAATCTAAATATTTCCGTAGGTCAATATAACATTCTCTTCTATCAATAATGATTGTATTGAGATAAGACTACATTCACACCATATATACCGAAAAGATAAAATGTGCATAAGAAAAATAGAGAGAGAGAAATACTTTATTGAAAGTAATGCTGCCCTAGTACACAGGGTTGCTTTATACACAGCATAATGATCAATCCATATAGACATAGCTCTTACATTATATTATTCCTTTATTAAACAAACTTTTTTTTTTCTTTTTCATAACACTAGTCATATTCAATATCACTAATGTACCACTTTAAACAATAATATACCACATTAAATAATCATCATTATACATTGTATAACACATATTTTCCGAGAAAAAAAAGGTATTCGAATGCTAGAAATACAAGACTAAATCGCACACACATCTATCAACGCCATTTCGCAATTCCATGAATATAGATAAAAAAATAAGACAAAGCTAAAAATTGAATTTGAATAAATAATTAACTAATAATAATGAATTATATACAATAAATAAAAATAAAATAACTTAAAAGTCAGTAAAATAAAAAACATACCTGTATATGCTATTTACAATCAGACGAGAGAACTCTAAGCTAGGCTGGTCGCTCAAACTATATAGGGAAAAGCAGGACTCAACGAGATCCCTGCGCTACCCTCTCACTTGCTTCACTGAGTATTTAGGGAATACAGTCCTCTTTTTATATCATTTTAAATTAAAGCAAGCAGCACTACTGCCATCTCTTGCCAGGCAAGAGAAGCAGACCAGATAAGCAGAGGGTTTGCACACGCCCTTTGGTTGCTGAATTCATGTCAGCTTGAGACTGTAGATCACTGAGCTTGACAGCAATCAAATTAAGATCTTTCTATTATTTATAAAAATAACATGGAGCAGTAAACTCTAGCGGCCCAGTAAGGAGGCCTGAAAACATGGAAAAGAGAAAGGTCATGGAGGACAGTAAGTATAGTTGAAGTTAATTAGGAAAAAACAGAAGCACATACTGAATAAAAAGTGTTCTATGTTACAAAATGTGCTTCTGTTTTTTCCTTATTAACTTCAACTTTTAGATATCTAAAAGGAACTCAGGAGAGAGGAATTGTCTTCAATTGTAGTGAGAGTAACCAGATAAGAGGTACAAGTGATGCGAATCTGGAGAGTGACCTAAGTACAGGTAGGTCCACCTCTGCAATTATTTGCAAGTATTCTGGAGGTCCTATTTCTTGGATGAGTCAAAGAAAATCCTGTGTTGCCTTGTCCACCACAGCTGAATTATAACTGATGGCCGCAAGTGAAGCAGCAAAAGAAATCGTTTGGTTACAACGTCTATCGGATGAATCGTTACCCCAAGATTTTCCATCTGAGATTGCTGCTCTCTACGTGAACAACGAGGCAGCTACTAAGATGGCTAAGAATCCAGAATTTCACCGACGCACCAAGCAAATCAGAATTCACCATTTTTTTGTTCGTGAAGTTGTGGAAGCTGGAATATTGGAAATGAAGCCGATTGAAACTCAAGAACAATTAGCTGACTTCCTTACCAAGCCGCTTCATGGACCCCGATTAAAGACTGTTACAAAAGGTTGGACCCAATGATCCAAAATAATTTTAATGAGGAAGAGTGTTGTGATCAAATATTTATTTATATAGAATTGTTTCTTTGTTCATTGAAAGATTTTGATTATATTTCGTACCAGATTAAGTTACATATATATATATATATATACATAACATATATATATATATATATATATATATATATATATATATATATATATATATATACATACATGTAACATATATATAAATATATATATATATATATATATATATATATTTTGTGTAAAGTAGAAATGTTACTCTCTGTAATTGGATCATTCTGAATAAAAAGAGTTCTTTGTTCAAAACGTGCTTCTGTTTTTTTCCTAATTAACTTCAACCAGTATTACCAGCATGTATTTATCCACCACCCACATTATCAATCACCCACAGTAATACAATAGTTAATTATATTTAAAGCAAAATTTATTAACAAATTAACCCACATTATTATTTGATATTATGTGAATAAATACACATTATGTGTGTGCGATTATAGATTCGGCGTCAATAACTCCAATATTATAATAGATATGAAAATATAGCAATCAGTTATTAACCCCATATTTAACTTATAGCCAATTCAATCCTTTGGTCATACAGTCCATGGCATTATAACAAGAACCATTTTCTGAATAGATGAATTATTCCGACAAGACTCTGGACAGTGAAAGGGATCGGCATAACAAATTAAACAGAGCGACTAGTTTGAAATCTAAACTCATAATTAGTATGCCGGTGATACCACTTAGGAAGCATTCAACAAGAATTAAGAGTAATATGAAAAATGGATCATTTTTTTAGTTAATAATTCAGAATCCGAAAGTTGGAGCTATATTGAGTATTGATGATCATGTCAAAATCTAAAAAAAATAACATACCATATGGATTCGTTGACTTCTATTGTACTTGTAGCTATGTTTTGAAACTGGCATTCCATCACTGCTCAATGAGGAAATGGTTTTTCTTTTGTTACCTCATTCTTTAAAATCCAACACACGTGAGAGCCGCAAAAGGGAATCTGTACGAGATTATTATATATAGAGTACATTAAAATAATTCTTTAATATCGATTGTCTTAAGTGGTAGTGGAAGGGACGGTTGGTGGGAGGAGGGGTTTAAATTCTAACCGAGAAATCTGAATGAAAAATTAGGACGGACTACGCAGCAGTATTATTCACCGGGTCGAGTGGTGGTGATTTAGTTTGATTAATGATTTATGTTAGGTGGGACACCACTAGGGGGGATGGGGGAGGGGGAAGAAGCACGGTGGCAAAAAAGGGCTTAGGTCCAGATGGAGCTTTAAGGAAATATGACCCTACCCATATCAGTTTAAGGGTTTTTACTCAACTTTCCTCCGCATGCAGAAGAGGACGTCTGGTCCCTTTGCATATGGTAATTCAGACGCATAAAAATTATTATATTTAAATCTTTACATATGAATAAAAGAATCATGACTCATCTCTGTGCATTTATATAATTATTTTACCATAGCTTCTAGCATTTAATAAAATTATTTATTCACGATAAATTTGCTATCTGGTATTTATTCAGCAAATGATATCAAGAAGAACAAAACAGAGCAAAAAAAAATGAAGAATCAGCAAGAATTAGTTTTAAAAAAAAAATGTTAAAGTAAACTTCAAAACTGAACTAAAAAAAAAAAAAATAAATAAAATAACATAATAATACAAAAATTCTATGTTATTTGTTCTGCATTTAATAAAATATAAATAAATTCTAGAATATCTATTAAATGGTTAACAATAATTTTTTCATGTTTTTGAATAATCTGACATATATAGAGAGAAATACTTTATTGAAATTAGTGCTGGCCTACTACATACTGTCGCTTCATACACAGCATACTGATCAATCCATATGGACATACATCTTACACCATATTATTCCATTATTATATAAACATATAATTTTTAGTTATCCCTTTTCACAATACTAATCCATAAACCATATTATTAATAATACCACATTAAACAATACATATATTAAAAAAATTGAATTTGGTTCAGGCAAAAATTTATTTTGACTTAGATAAAAAATAAATATTTCTTTGAAATAATTCTATAAACATATTTTAATTTACTAGTTAATTTTTAAATTCTTACTGTTTCAATTTTAAAATTCAAATAAATAATTTAGTTTCATAGTAATTTATTGTATTTTTCTTTTTTTAGGTAAGCATCGATTACTTGCCAAATGCACGTAAGTAAGTATACTTTTTTAGAGTAAAAAATATAAATATTATTTATTTTTTCTTTATTATTTTATTGTTTATTATATTTTATATTTAGAAACCAACTGTCTGTTTTGGATCTTCATTACTGGTTTTTAATAATATTTTTTTTATAATTTTAATATTCATTAATATCATATACTATATCTACAATAATAATTTTTATATATATGCATTTCCCTTTACACTTTATTTATTCATTGGTGTTAGGAACTGAATTTATTTAACTATAGATAAAAACATTCAATGATAATTCAATAGTTACTTTATTTATTTATACATATGGTCCAGACAGGACAGTAAACTAATTCCATTCCATTTTTTTATCGTTATAAAATCAAAGATTAAAAAATTGTATATTGACATATAAACATGCCTTCATGCATATATCAAATTTTTAAAATTATTTTGTGTGTTATGAAAAGTTTATTTTCAAAAATAATATTTATGTGTCGAATCCCTCAAACGAATGCGCTTATATCCATCGGTGGAATTTTACTTGCAAATCAGTTATGAAGGACTACTGTTGACATGAACTAATTCCAACCAATCAAAAATGTAGATGGCATCCATCAAGCTAAATTTTTCCTCTCCCCCCCCCCTTTTTTTTAATGGAATTAATATTTTGATAAAGATCGTTGAACTGCTAAATACCCATCAGAAGTGACAAGTTAAAAAATATTAAACGATTTAATCCATTTAAATGATTAACGCCGTTTTGACATTTTATCATTAAGAGGTAATTGATTTAAATTGACAATATTACTGGTGAAACGTAACTCTCTAATCAAGATAAAAATCTAGTAGTTTAGTGAATAATCACTATATGAATACTACTCTGAAACTTTATAAATAGTAGTTAAAGTTTTGTGCTGCTAGCTCCATAAAATCTCTCTCTCTCTCTCTCTCTCTCTCTCTCTCTCTCTCTCTTTTTGTATATATATATATATATATATATATATATATATATATATATATATATATATATATATATATATATATATATATATATTGCTGCCTCCGCCCCTCTGCCCTATGAATTATATTTATTAATTAAAAACTTATCTATCTATTGTTAAGTGGCATATCATACCCAAATGGAAGAGATAATATTAAAAAATAATTACAGTCTATTTGCTTAGTCTTAATTTTCTTTTTTTTAGGTTATTTTTTAAAATTTATTGTATATAATTTTTGATTTCTATTTGTTGTTATTTTGCTTCTGTTTCTATTATATTTTTGTACATGCAGTTTCAATGCTATCCTACCTCACTACAATTAATGTCCAAGTGACAGAGTGTTGTAATACTCAATAAATAAATAATAATAAAAAAAAATTATAGTAATTTGGCAGACGAAGAAGCTGCAATAAAATAATTTATATGAAGATATTAATCTAGATTGTTGGCTAGACTGAAACAATACAATGCAAACGTAATGTTATATTTATATTTAAAGAACATTAAAGTATTCCCCAAAATATAACCTTTATAAATTATACAATCAAAAATGAATAACATAAATTCATAATATATCATAGTATTAAATAAGCAAGTATTTTTTACAATAATATTCTAAAATTATTTGTTATAAATGTATTTACAAGACTGCACATAAATTTTTAATAATAATCATCGAGCGTTAAGTTATATTAATAATTAGTTTCTGCAGAATATTATACATATATAATAAAGCACTGTTGCTTGTTAGTGATGTAGAATGATGATTTCTTAAGTAGTTGATATGTTTTTGGAGAAATGTCTTGATACGTCTGGAACTGGAGTAGAGTGAGGAATTTTCTATATTATCTTACCTCTTTTATCTATATTAACAATATCTATATTATCTTCTCAAATTTGAGCACTAGCACCAATTGACGTGATAGAGGACTGCACTTCTGTAGTTTATGAATTATAAATTATTGATTTTATAATTAATTAAATATAAAAATATGCATACAAATATTATTTTAATTGTATTATATTATATTATCCATCTCATATTATGGTTCATATAATATTTAATATACATTATGTTAGGCTATTATTATATTATATAATTATACTATATTGTACTATTATATTATTTAATACATCCAAATGGTTTTAGAAAAACAAATGTAATTTTGGAAAATTTATTTACTTATAATTAATGGCACCGACCGATAGATGTTGCCATTTAGTCGGACCGAATTGTAATTATTGGTTAAATAAATTCTATACTCAATTCTATAACCATAATATACCACAAGATATGCATATATGTTCTATTATATTACTATATATATTACTATATATATATATATATATATAACAAAATAGAAATATCATCTTTATTCTGGGACAAAGTCCCTAAGAATAACAATATCGTTCTAACAATTTATCCTTACATCTGGCAAAAATATCTAATAAATAAAAAAATACTGTTATATTTTTAACATAAGTAATAACACAGGTATATACTTAAAGATATATTAATGAAAGCAGGTGTGTCATAGGTTCACAATATTGCAATATCGCTGCTAAAGGAAAATAAATTTAAATAAAATAGGAAAAGAATAACATTAAAGAGCTTTGGATGAATATTCACAATGATAATGCCAACAATTAAATATTATTGTAAACTATAAACAAACACGTAGATTGATAGGAGTAAAAATAAACATTTATACATAATGAGGAATGTAAAAATAAAATACAAGTCAAATACATATAATCTTGTTAACGGACAGGAATAAATAAATAAAAACAAACGATCTCTTTTTCTTCCTTTCTTCATCACAACGGTATATCAAATGTGAAACTAAATCTTTTCCGATTTATAAAATATATTAAAATCAGCATAAATATATAACAATATATATAATAATATTATTATCTATTAAATGTTGTCAAATTCCAAACATGGCCGTTAACGATAAAGGTTTTGTCACTAAAATGCATTTAAAGACTATAAATAGTTAAATGGTAGTTCGCGTGTTAGGTATCTAGTCGTTTTCCCCACCGATAATGCTTTATTTATGGTTACTACTCAATTATGGGTTGTCCCTTTAAAAACAATGGACCCATTGAAAAATGTTTTTATAGATATCGATAATAGAACTTTCAATTACGTGTCATGTTGTTGGCTATTATAAACTCTAGTATAATTTTTGAAAAAAAAATATATATATTAACAAGTACCATTGCTTGAATGTTCATATACTCATGACTGAATTTTTTATTTATTTTATTTTTTGTTTAAACGATAGATTAAAACCTATAAAATAAAATTAAACATTAGAATAAATAAAAATAATTAATTTAAACAGTTAACGAATATAAAATATAATGAAATTTATGTTTATTGTAATTATGTAATATTTATTGACATGTTATTTTATAAGAGTCGTTTATTTGCGAACTGATTCCTAATGGTTATTAATTTTTTTTTTAGGAAAGAAATAATAAAACTATATTTTCTATTCCTATTGCAAAATAAAAATCAATATTTAAAAGATATATATATATATATCGTCAGCCCTATTGCAAAAGCCAGTAAGTGCAAGACATAAAATTATTTATAAGACGAAATAAACCGCGTATTTCTTACTACAAAGTTTCCATGCAATTGTTACTACATGCTTAAGACAAAGGTGTATTTTTTCTAAATTTTTAATTTGTTTTTATGAATATATCGCAGACTAAGATTAACCTGAAAAGTTCAAAACTGCACGTTCCAACTGAATTGTACTTACAGGGTTTGTGACTGTCGATATTAAGATTTGTTTTAAATTTAATTAATTCATTTATTGAATGAAACATCACGTCACTTGGACATTGGTTACAGAGAGATAAGATCACATTCACACTACGTAAAAAAACTAAATAGAAGAAAAATAACTAATAAATAATAATAAAAAATTATATATAATAAATTAAATAAAATAACTTTCAAATAAGTAATTAAAAAAAACACATATATAATTTTTGATATGTCCATATTTCCGAAGATCACTGATTATTCGAATCTTGCAAGTTATGGGATAAAATAAAATACTGTTCTCTATTAAAATGATAAATGAAAGAATTGTGCATTTCAATATTTATTGATCATCGCACTATTGGTGGTGAGAAAAAAATAATTTTTTTTTTCATCCTCTTCCAATAACAATTACTGATTGGATATTGACTCAGTATCTGAATAAATTGAGGCCTATAATTTGGAATCGTAACTATTTCGAATTTAATGTGAACTTCACCCTCCCCCCCTCAATCTCTCCCTCCCCTTTTCCCGCCACTTCCCACAGCTCCATTCTGAATTTCATACATTTTAGAGTCCTATTTGCATCTTGATTGCTTTCGTATTGGCTTTATTTAGCATTTTTAATAAAGAAATTCCCTCTTTCATTAAAGAAACCACCCCGATTCCGTTTAAGTTAAAATCAATTAGCCAATGCATAATATTACATAGGACGTTATATTTTTTTCTAAGAAAGATTTTTTCTTGGTTCAGTGCTTTTCTGGAGTGCTTAAGATATTTTTATTTATTATTATAATTTTAACTGCATCTTAAAACCACTTTCAAACACCCTTAGCAATAAGACGTAAAGAAATACATGAAATACAGTACATTGGATATTAAACTGAAAATGATTTTTTTTTCAATTTTAACATTCGTTCTAAACTTCCTTTATTCAAAAACAATATGTGAAGATTTATTTTAAAGAATCTTATGGTGACTATTTTTGTTATATATACCTACTGCTTAAATTACAATTTAAATGAGGTATATAAATTTATTACTGTATTAATATATAAATATATTTATGTTATAAATTGAAAAATCCAAACTACAAAGCCATGGGTCTCCAACATACCTGTGAAAAGTTTTGAGTAGTCTCCAACGTTTCACCAATTCAGTCATCACCAGGACAGAAAAAACAGAATCACATGTATGCAGAAAGAAAAACAAAAATGAAAAAAAAAATATTAGTCTGACGACTGACAAAGCCATCCAAATACATACTGAAGGAAAGAGAAGGAAGGTTATATTAACACATCTAAGGGAGGTTATATTGAACAGCTGATTAGCAGGAACACAAGAGAGATAATATTACTTATAACTAAAATATAATAATATAAAACGTGTTAAGTAAAATAAAAAAATAATAAATTCAAAAGAAAATGCTGGAAAGTTTTATATATAATTTTATGTAACATAGATTCCCAACAAAATTCAGTGAATACACGACCATTGCAGAAGTATGGTCAGGCATCATTAGGGCAGAAAAAACAAGATCATATAGATGCAGAAAGAAAAAACAAAATTATTGCAGTTGGCATCTCACGAAGCCATGCAAAGACCTGCTGAAGGAAAGAGAAGGTTATATTAACACATCTAAGGAAGGTTATATTGAACAGCTGATTAGAAGGAACAAAAGGTGAAAAAAGGACGTATAACTAAATTATAATAATATAAAACGTGTTAAATAAAATAAAAAAATAATAAATTCAAAAGAAAATGCTGGAAAGTTTTATATATAATTTTATGTAACATACACTCCCAACAAAACTCAGTGAATACACGACCATTACAGAAGTATTGTCAGGCATCATTAGGGCAGAAAAAAACAAGATCATATATATGCAGAAAGAAAAAACAAAATAATTGCAGTTGACATCTCACGAAGCCTTGCAAAGACCTGCTGAAGGAAAGAGAAGGTTATATTAACACATCTAAGGAAGGTTATATTTAACAGCTGATTAGAAGGAACACAAGGTGAAAAAAGGACGTTTAACTAAAATATAATAATATAAAACGTGTTAAATAAAATAAAAAATAATAAATTCAAAAGAAAATGCTGGAAAGTTTTATATATAATTTTATGTAACATACATTCCCAACAAAACTCAGTGAATACACGACCATTACAGAAGTATTGTCAGGCATCATTAGGGCAGAAAAAAACAAGATCATATGTATGCAGAAAGAAAAAACAAAATTATTGCAGTTGACATCTCACGAAGCCATGCAAAGACCTGCTGAAGGAAAGAGAAGGTTATATTAACACATCGAAGGAAGGTTATGTTAAACAGCTGATTAGCAGGAACACAAGGGAGATAATATATCGTATAACTAAAATATAATAATATAAAACGTGTTAAATAAAATAAAAAAATAATAAATTCATAAGAAAATGCTGGAAAGTTTTATATATGATTTTATGTAACATACATTCCCAACAAAACTCAGTGAATACGCGACCATTACAGAAGTATGGTCAGGCATCATTAGGGCAGAAAAAACAAGATCATATATATGCAGAAAGAAAAAACAAAATTATTGCAGTTGATATCTCACGAAGCCATGCAAAGACCTGCTGAAGGAAAGAGAAGGTTATATTAACACATCTAAGGAAGGTTATATTGAACAGCTGATTAGCAGTAACACAAGGGGAATACAATTACGTATAACTAAAATATAATAATACAAAACGTGTTAAATACAATTTGAAAAAAAGAACTTTGTTTAAAAAACTTAATTTTTTTAGCCAATTCAGATATAATATTTTTTCATTTTTGTTTATTTTTGTCATTTATCTTTAGAGTATAATATGTCTCTTTTCCAGTTTTATGCTTATTTTATTAATTATATTAGAAATTTAAAGCTATATTTATATTACGTACTATGTTTTAAAAATTGTTAATGTGAGAATCGTTCACTATTCCTTGCGTTTGTAATTTATATTTTCCTGTAATTATAATGCCCAAAACACAGAGCTTAGAACACTGCAAGCAAACAAATAATAATTGTAGCATGTGTAATACAAACGAAACAGAAGATTTCTATCACTTCTTGGTTGCTTGTCCGATATTCTCTGAATTTAGAATTAAATGATTAAAACCTAAAAATTTATCTCGGGATCAAGTAATAGATTTAATAAATAGAAACAATTGGATAGTATTGATAAATTACTGCAAGTCTGCTTTCTTCTATAGAATTATGCTCACCAGAGAATTTAAGAATTAATAAATTGGAGAATTTTGGTACCACTCTTTTTGTAATTAAAATATTTATATAACTTTTACATTGTAAATAAAATTGTTCTTATTTTCTTATAATTAGTTGTAAATAAATAGATTGAAAAATGATTTTGTTATAAAACATCGACTCCTCTGACGGTCAACAGACCATTTAGCATGTCTCATTTTCGATTTTAAATCCAAAAATATTATTTTGTAATTTATATTATGTAATTTTGATAAATAAAAATACTTTTTCTTCTATTCTTCTCACAGAGCTTATACTGGTTATTTTTTTTTAATATTACAATGATATTGTGACCTTTTTTTCTTATATATAATTAATTACCTTTTTGGAAACTTATTTCTTTCGCAGTAAACCATACTTGAATGAATAGAATCATCTTCATGAAAATTTTATTATCTCTCCGCTTTCTTCATATATGCAGCGTTCTACGTTGAGGTGAGTTCCCAAGAACCTGAAGTCTCTGGCTTCTTCCAACTTCTAAAGAGCTTAAAAAAGTATTATATCAGACGGCATTCATACATCTGCTGATCTACACCAGTGAGTGTTGGACTCTGACATCAAGATATAGGAGCCAAATACAAGCAATGGTGATGAGGATAGAAGGACAATTAGAAGAAACTTGGAAATTAAACTGGCCTTACAAATAATTTAAGAGAATCACCTACGGCGTTCACGTTAAAAGAATGCAAGGGTAAATAATTACTAAAACGAGAGGTAATGGAAGAACGTCGAGAAGAAGGCTCAGAAACACTTGGAAAGCAGTCATCCAGGAGGCATTCAAGAAGAGAGGAATAGAGTGGATCAGTAGCAGCCAGCTAGTACAGGATCAAGACTCGTGGATCAGACTCTACAAGCAGGAACTCCTCACACTACTCCGCTGCAGAAGAGGTCAAGACTAAGAAGAAGAAGGTACAATTAATAATTTATTGAAAAATGATGTTTTTTTTATATTCAAAGCAGTCATCCAGGAGGTATTCAGGAAGAGAGGAGTAGAGTGGATCAGTAGCAGCCAGCTAGTACAGGATCAAGACTCGTGGATCAGACTCTACAAGCAGGAACTCCTCACACTACTCCGCTGCAGAAGAGGTCAAGACTAAGAAGAAGAAGGTACAATTAATAATTTATTGAAAAATGATGTTTTTTTTATATTCAAAGCAGTCATCCAGGAGGTATTCAGGAAGAGAGGAGTAGAGTGGATCAGTAGCAGCCAGCTAGTACAGGATCAAGACTCGTGGATCAGACTCTACAAGCAGGAACTCCTCACACTACTCCGCTGCAGAAGAGGTCAAGACTAAGAAGAAGAAGGTACAATTAATAATTTATTGAAAAATGATGTTTTTTTTATATTCAAAGCAGTCATCCAGGAGGTATTCAGGAAGAGAGGAGTAGAGTGGATCAGTAGCAGCCAGCTAGTACAGGATCAAGACTCGTGGATCAGACTCTACAAGCAGGAACTCCTCACACTACTCCGCTGCAGAAGAGGTCAAGACTAAGAAGAAGAAGGTACAATTAATAATTTATTGAAAAATGATGTTTTTTTTATATTCAAAGCAGTCATCCAGGAGGTATTCAGGAAGAGAGGAGTAGAGTGGATCAGTAGCAGCCAGCTAGTACAGGATCAAGACTCGTGGATCAGACTCTACAAGCAGGAACTCCTCACACTACTCCGCTGCAGAAGAGGTCAAGACTAAGAAGAAGAAGGTACAATTAATAATTTATTGAAAAATGATGTTTTTTTTATATTCAAAGCAGTCATCCAGGAGGTATTCAGGAAGAGAGGAGTAGAGTGGATCAGTAGCAGCCAGCTAGTACAGGATCAAGACTCGTGGATCAGACTCTACAAGCAGGAACTCCTCACACTACTCCGCTGCAGAAGAGGTCAAGACTAAGAAGAAGAAGTTACAGTTAATAATTTATTGAAAAAAGATGTTTTTTTTATATTAAAAGTTTGTTTTGGAGTCCTGCTTTTCTCTCTATAGTTGGAGGGACAAGCATGAGTTTCCCTGTCTAATTGTATATATTGTATGTAGTTTATTAATTCACTTATCTTTAAGTTGTTATATTTTTTTATTGTATTCAGTTTTTTATTATTATTTTACTTTTGTTAATTTTTCTGTATATATGGTGTGAATGTGTTAAAAAAAAATTTGTAAATTATCAATTATTCCACGCCCCAACAATTATAAAAAATAAGTGTAATTTTAAAAATTTTAATAAAAAATGATTTTTTATTATGATGAAAAAATTTTTATATTATTTCACATGTATATTATTCCTTTTTCTACTGATAACTTATAATTTATATAATATCAAAACTATACAGAGATTCTGATATTATATCTAATGAGCTGGTAAAAAAAAAATATGGCGGAGGCTGATCGAGGAGGCCTGGTTAGTGTTTTTTTGTGCTGTATATGTAAAAAAAAAAGTTTTAAAATTATTGTTAAATCATTGACGTGATCATAAAATTTTAATGAAAAAAATACTTTTGTTAAAAATTTAATATATTTAAAAAAAAAATTCTTTTTAATATCATCCTGATTTATGTGGGCCAGATCATGCAACAATACAAAAAAAAATCTAAAATCATCTAAATTCTATAACAAATTAATTTTAGTATATAATAATAATAATTAATTACTCATATAATTATATATGAGTAGTAGTTATCAATAGTATCAGTTACTTGGAACTGCGAGCATCGTTAGAGCATTGATGAATATTATAGAATAAATAAAAATATAATAGCCTTACTCTTGATTTAGGTCCGGTTATGTGCTTTTACCGGTGAACGCTGAAAAACAAGGCATTTACTAAATAATATAATAAATAAATAAATATAATATAATAATAATACTTAACATTGTTAGAATAGTAAGGAGCTTTCTAAATATATAATGAATCATTGAACTCCTAAAATTGATGTGAAGTGATTGGTGTTGATTCTTCCCTACTCCAGGAAACATTTTTGTTTAAAGAGCTAACAAATAAGGATAAATAATAATAAATTATTTATTTTTCCGTAATAAGTGTTTTTTACAGAAAAAGACAAGAACTGACCAGACGATACAAACAACTTTCACATCTTTTGGACTACAGATCACCACTTAACTTATAACACAATCTACACCATAATACTAAGACTTATTTGGACATGCGGCGCGGAACTTTGGGATTTCGCAAAACACACACTCACATAAGCAAAATTCAAACCACACAATCCAATATACTTCCTAAAATTATCAATGCTTCTTGGTTTATTTCAAATCACACCATACACACATATATGAACATGCCATAAGTAAAATCCTACATACGCAACAAGTACACAACATTTCATTCTTCTACTCTCAATCATCCAAATCCATTCGTTCTGTCTCATTCTTCCTCTCTGGTACCTGGTGAGCCTCAACGACGAATAAAAAGGATATGACCTAGAGATCTCCTGCTGACAATGTAAACAAGAATCAAGAATTAAATAAGACAGAATAAACGACAAAACGTTTGCTTGTTGTGCAAGTTGTGCGTGACGTTACAAGCAAGTTGTGCAGTGGCAAATTTAATGTAAAATAAAAAATTCTAAGACAAATAAATTACATCATATAATAATAATTAATTACTCATATAGTTATACACTACTCATATACATCATACTCATATACACTCTACTCCAGTAATCTCTTGGAACAGCCCTGATGAAGGCCTGAACTTAAATATAAGGCCAAATGATAAAATAAATATTATTTATTTTTGACTTTTTATTTCTGACTGATCACACCAACCATCCTTCTCTTCATTATTAACGACAGTCAACCATCAACACACTATTACTCATATAGTTATGTGTTATTCATGTAGTTATATAGTTATCAATAGTATCAGTTACTCAATAGTATAATCATCGTTAGATCATCCGTAAATATTACAGAATAAATATAAATATACCAGCCTTACCATCGACTTACGTCCGAGCTATGTGATTTTACCGGTGAATGCTGAAAAACAAGGCATTTTCATAAATAATTGTAATATAATATAATAATAATATAATCTAACAATATAGTATAATAATAATACAGAATCTATATTAATAAAAACGTAAATATTAATTTTAATTTAAATGTTAATGTTAAATTTAGGTAAACGTAAATTAAAAAAATCACTAAAATCGGACGATTTGGTGCATAGATATAATGCTTTAAACATTTAGTAATTTTTCGGGAGAGGTTTAGAGATCGATTGCTTCTTATATAGACAATTATATGGTGCAAATTCTACAAATTGAAAACCAAACAATCTCTATATGTATACAAAGAATGGGACAACAAAGAATATCACATATTCATAAGTATTGTTACATAAAATATATTGGAAACATCTAATTTGTTTTCTACTTCTTTATTTATTTAACCAGAATGAGCAACACCAACGCGTGGCCGGGGACAGCTAGTAATATAAAAATACTTAACACTGTGACGATAGTAAGAAACTTCCTAAATATACAATAGATCATTGAAATGCTAAAATTGTTCTTCCCCACTCCAGGAAAATATACATTTTTTAATTGTTAATAAAGATAAAGGATAATAAAGTATTTTTTTATCTAGGATAAATCTGTTTGAAAGTAAAGGAAAAAAAATTGGAACATAATTAACAAATAAAAATTATTTTTAACAATAACGAATTTAAGAAAACGATGTTTTTTTATGAAATTTTTGAAACTATAATTTTGTTAGGCTAAATATATTAATGTAAAACTATTTGGCATATGAGTCAAGTCATATGATAATTATATCATACAAAACTGTAATAAAATATAATTGTAATAAAAAGCATATAATATTGTGAAATAAAAAAACCCATTAGTGAACTTCCTGCATTGCTTGGTTTTTATGTCTACCGTATATTTACTTGAATAGTAAATTTATCCTTCGTCTAGGGAGGTAAGATAGTTCGTAAAAATAGAATGAAATTTCTATATGACTGTTGTTGTATGGGTTTTATTTTTAACGAATGAAAGTTTCCTTTCATATCTTTTTATTCACAATGCCAAGATATTTCACTATAGAGATTATGTTCCTTTTTATTATCGTCTCTCAGAGTTTTTGTTATAAAGGATATTTATAAATTTATCATAAACATTTATAAATTAACAACTAATTTTAGTAATTTTTCCTAATTATAAATTCCAATATTTTCCATATGTTGGTATATATTCTTATTTTATATCTTATATTTCGTCCACCATCTTTAAAGAACTGCTGTGAAATATTTTTACATAATAATAGGAAGTAAATAGATCATTACTAACTTGAGCGAAAACTCGAAATAACGAAGACGAAATATATATATATATATATATATTTAATTTTATGCTATCATTTATACCGCCAACAAGCGGTTCTGCTTCCTTTAATTGAAATTAAAAGGAAGCATTATGTGATTAATTGGTCAGTCCACTAATAATAACTTGAGCAATATTAATTTTAAATAACAATACAATGGTCCATAACAACAAAATAACGTAAACGTGTATTTATATATGTATGCATAAATAAAAAGAAACTTCGTCATACTTCTTTTTAATTAATATGAATTTCATTTGTGGAAGGTGCGTATCTGTTTGAATTTAAAAAAAACAAAGAAAAAAAACACAAACTGTGACACTATAAATAGTGTCATAATTTAATTATAAAAATTTAAAAGTGAAATAATAGCATTTAATGTTTTTTTTTTCTTTTTACAGATAAGATATTAAAGGAAAATAAATGTTTGTTACGAAATCATTAAAAAGATCATGCTGTTAATAAAATAGTTATTTTTAAAGGGAGAAAATCAATTTTTTTTATTATTTCTTACATAACATTATTTTGTGATTATTCAAACAACACATTATATAAATATATAATATTGCATATGGACTCATACCTATTTATCACTCTTGTACCATATTCAATGTTTTAGCGACATAAGGTCTTTAAAGCTCTTTTGAAATAGAATTCGTTAAACAATCTTCAGCTTATTTCAGAGCCTACAGCTCCTGAATTTCCAATTTTTCAGTTTATTGGGTCTCATTAAGACAGCCTTAATGAACCGGGCTTCCGAAGTGATTCATGAACGACAAACTTTTCCACTTGGAAAATCTCAATGGAAAAGTTAATGAAAACTGGAACGGAGAACACTACGGAAATTTTTAAACTTTTTTTTTGTTTTACTAATAGAAGAATATTTCGTTGTCGTGATATAGAAAAAGAGAAGTAAGTGCTCTAATAAAATATGTATTCCTTTAAATTAATATTTTGTTCATTTATTCAGACTCGACAAACGAATAAGTCAATTAATACAATGAACTCATACTCACATAGGACATTATAATAATGGATTCATTACATATCATATCATAAATAAATATATATCTTGAACTTACTTGTCTCAGATTTTCTTGTTTTTTTTTATGGTAGTTCTTGTTGTTTAACTGACGACTGATGACGGTTATCATTTCCCTCAAATAGTACTGATTGATTTATTTTTGAATCTTAAAACTACTATTATAAAATTACCTCAATGTTCCATATGTTTCCGAATTGGCCAAATCCAGATACCTATCATTCCATAATAAACTTCATAACCATCCGAATCCTCTTATTTCTAACCTTGCTTCCTCTTCGATTCCTGATAACCCTCCGAGGCGTCTGAAAAGAAGATGGCCTCGTGATCTTCTCATGTAGACAAATTATTAGAGTGCTACCAGTGGGTAGTGTCTCAACAAGCGTGTTTCATGTAATAATATTTCTCTGTGCAAATTTACTAGATGTATTCATACTAATACAGTTGTAAATATCATAATAAAAGTTAAAAAAAAAACTATTATAAAATTAAATATGTTTTAAAAAAGAATAATAAAAATATATATATATAAATTACTATCGAGAAGAAAAAGAAAGAGAGAAAAAAGTATAGAGTATATATAAATAAAGTCAAGTATGGTAGTTATAAAAATTAAATACATTTTTTTATGTAAACATCTTAATAATTAAATATTTTATTTAATTGTCATGCAATGTAATTTCTGTTTTGAATGATTTCCATGCTCTTTAAGTAGCTTAATTTATTTATTTTCACACTACTTCTGTCTTTATATCTTTATATTTAACTTTATAGGTTATTTATTTTTACTTGGTGTTCATCTATTAAAGGAATTTATTTAATATTTCCTGTTTTTTTTTTCCTATCTTGTTTATCTCTTTTTATTATTATTTTTCTTTATTTATTATTTTGTTTCATTCTTACATGTTTGTTACACATAGTTCAAATATTTTGTATATAGTTCCATTAGATTGTTTTAGTATTTTGATAGGTTTTATATTTATTTAATGTAAATTTTCTTAATTAAATATATCTGGCCAGATATATTTCTTTTTTATTTTAAAATAATCAACTTTATTCTGGGACAAAGTCCCTTAAGAATAACAATTTTGTACATAAAAATTAACATAACATCTGGCCAAAATGCATATTACTATAAAAAATAAGTAATAGCAAGAGTATTTACATATATATTAAAGAAATAATATGAGCAATATGGTCACAATACTGCAAAATAGTTGCTACAAATAATAAACTATGTAATACTGCATGAAATTTGAAATGAACGATAAATTACCTTTGTTGTCATACCATTGAATTAATGAAAAAATAAAAATAAAAAATCAGATAAATATTTACTATAAACGATTTACATCCGTATCTTAATGTGTTCAAATGAATACAATAATAGTATTGTAAACATTATACAAGTGTTATATAATCTATATCCTAAGATGTAGATTGATGGGAGAAAATAAAAGATGATATACATATAGAGCAGTGCATTCAATATTAGTAATAGTTAGAATAGAATTAGAATGGAATAGAAAATAACTTTATTCTGGGACAAATTCCCTTTAGAATAATAAAGTAGAACATAATTAAAATACTACATCTGGCCAAAATAAAACAATATGTTATGTAATTTTCTGTATTCTTGAGGAACTCTTTTCCCAGACTAGAGTTATTTTTCTATTTTATTCTAGTCTATTAATTAATATAATCTTTTTTAATATTAAATATCTGTAAATATGATATCTTATACTCATTCGGCCCTTAAAATTATCTAAAAATTAGATTCGTTTATATCGAGCAAATATTTGTGCAAGCTTTTACTGTATCATGTACAGCTATTTCATGCATAACTTAATAATTTTATTTTATAAGAAATAGATAAACTATCTATGATAAAATAATAAAAAATAAAACACATCACATATATGCAGAAAAACAAAGGAAAGAAAGAAATAGGGACAAAACATGCTATTGCTATCTCACCAAGCCATCCAAATACACACTGAACGAACAGAAGGTTCTATAACCTCAGCAGAGAAAGGTTATATTGAACAGCTGATCAGCAGGGATAAAAGGGAAACGAATACGCATGCTTAAAATATAATAATTCAAAGATGTATTAATTAAATTAAATTTTAAAAAAAGGAAACAGATTAATTAATGCTAAAGAAAAATCTTGAAGGTGTATATAACATTCATACCCAAACAAAATGTAGTGGATACACGTCTACCTTACAGATAATATTACTAAAATAAGCATTTAACCCGACGAACGACACACAGTAATTACGTTATAAATGGGAAAAAAAACTGAGTATAAATGATATAGAAAATCACAATCTGTTAAATATTGGACAAGTTTCTAAACTCTGCGCTGAGCTCAATAATGAGTATCGGAAATTTATCAGGCAGTTTCTATACTTATTGATGTATCCATCAAAGGAACTCAGCGCGTTCATTTATTCATCTAGTGAAATACAAACTGAACGAAACAGAAGGTTATATATATCTCAGCAGAGAAAGATTATATTGAACAGCTGAATCTAAAAATAAACTCTATTTATGATAAAAATAATGAATAAATTAAAAAAAATCTTATCTAGCCAAAAAAAATCTTAATAAAAATTCTATATATACAGTAATTTAAATAATAATATGTAAACAACTAATAATAATAAGGCTTAGCGAACCCGAAGGTTCGATGCCGACACCATTTAAACAACTAACTAAAAAAAATAGATATAAAGTATTTTCAATAATATTTGTAGTTGTAAAATGGGAAAAGAAAAAACAAAACCTGCAGAAAAGAAAACATAACAAAAATAAAGAAAGAAAAAGCATTTTTTTTAATAACATAAACAACAGGCTAACGTAATAAAAATTCTAACATTATATACATAACAGTAATTTAAAATATAATATTTATATTCAGTTTACTTCATATCAATACTTATTTCTGTATTCATTTTAATTAATATTATTTTTGTTTACTTATATCAGAATCGATAAACGAAAAACTCAATTAATACAATGAACTCGTACTGACTTTATATCAATACTTATTTCTGTATTAATTTTAATTAATATTATTTTTGTTTACTTATTAAAAATCGATAAACAAAAAAGTTATTTAACACAATGAACTCATACCGACATAGAACATTATAGTAATGGATTCATTAAATATCATATAAAAAAACGAATATAAATTTTGAACTAACTTGCCTCAGATTTTCATATAACAGTTATGCAATTTCAAAAAAAATTAAATACATAACATTTTTTAATGTAAATATCTTAATAATTAAATATTTTTAAATTATAAATATCTGAAAATGTGATATCTCATAATTATTCGGCCCTTAAAATTATCTAAAAAGTAGAAAGATTCGTTTATATGAATCAAATGATTGTGAAAGTTCCTACCGTATCATGTACAATTATTTCATGTATAACTTAATAATTTTATTATATAAGAAATAGATAAATTATGGAAAACATTTTTTTTTTAAGTGAAATCATTTTAAAAATTTTCTACATCTTGTTTTAGTTTTTTTTTATCTTTCTAATTCGTAAATTTAGATTTTTTTATTTACATCTATCGTTTGAAATCGCAGATGTATGATGGATGATTATGATATAAACATGTGCTGCATATTCCTCAATGTTACTCTAATTAGATTCGGTTCCAGCCGAAGCCATATCTCATTGCCATGTGTCCAATGAGCCAATACATCAACCACATGTCGTGGTTTCTATTGCTCCAATAGCTGCTTCAAGAACACACATGCTGCAAGGGAGTACTTGGCGAACGACATGAATTACAAATATCGACAGTTTGCCAAGTATTCCTTGACAGATAAAAACGAAGAGAAGTTCCTCAACTCAATCAAATTTATATATCTTGGTTAGTAGAGAGTTCCAGTTCAATCCAGTCTAGACCAGTAAAGAGAAACACAAATCAAATAAATAATATTATGTACCAACCTTTCAGCCTAAGTTTCAGGCATTTATCAGGACTAAGAAAAGACAAGATAAAAATAACAAAAAAAACAATATTATTATCAAAAGCTATGTAGACAAAATATGGTTATCTAATAATCAATTTTATTGAAATAAATTAATAAAATTTATTTATTAAAATAAATGTTTTATATATTTACCTTATATTTCATACCAGACTGAAACGACAAGAAACCGCTCGACGTTTCCGATTACTTCAGCACTTACTAGACAAACGCTCTAAACTTCCAATTAATTACAAAAGACTCATATACATGGCTATAATAAGGCTTATTTGGACAAATGGAGTTGAGCTATGAAGCTCCACTAAAGCATCGAATTCCTCTATACCAAGTATACCAATCCTTACAATCCAAAATCCTTCGTAAAATCCTCAATGCTCCCTACTTTGTTACAAATAAAACCATCCATAATGACCATAATGTTTCTTTTGTTTCAAATCTGGCCCAATCCAGATACTTATCCTTCCATAATAAACTTCAGAATCATCCCGACCCTCTCGTTTCTGACCTTGCTTCCTCTTCAATTCCTGATAACCCTCCGAGGAGTCTGAAAAGGATATGGCCTCCTGATCTCCAACTGTAGACATATCATTAGAGTGCTACCATTGGGTAGTTCCTCAGCAAGAGTTTTAATGTCATTATATCCATATGTTCAAATTTACGATACACATTTAGTAAATTTTTAATCCAGTTGTAAATATCATTAAGAAATTAAAAAAAAGAAACCTTATATTTACATACCTTTATATTTATTTCTTCACCTTTATATATTTTGATGAGGAATGCATTGTGGTATGAAGTGAGTATAATTTAGCTGTTTCGAGAAAAATATAAATTTATAGACTTTTATAAAATTGAGAAAATGTTAAGACAGGAGTAACTGTCCAATATTAATTATATATATATATATAATTAATATTGGACTCTTAAAGTTATTAAATTCATTTTTAATCCATTTTAATAATTCTATTTTACATCTTCCCATTTTTTAAATAATATTATATTAAACGAAATCATTTTTTCAAATTAAATAATATTCGTTCTCATTCCGTAATAGCCTTAAAAGGGATCCTTGTTTTTTTTTTTGGAAAAAGCTCAGCTGTTCGCGGAATATTAATTAGAACAGGTTAGAAAAGGAAAAAAAATTTCAGGCTTTGTTATTCTGCAAATGAGCTTTCATTTTTCGGTTGATGTTCGTATTTACACAACGTTTTCCCTTTTCCCGTATAATTATTATTATCATTTTTTACAAAATATTGATTTTACTCTCATATTCCACGTGTATATTAATTATATAATTATTTAATTATTATTTTATATTTTATTCATTTAACGAAAAACAGTTGGTCAATTTTTTTGTGTAAATATACTGCTGAAAATTATTATATGAATTAAAATTGACTCGTGTTATTTCATATATCATAACTTTTACATTCATTTATTATTTATTGATTGCAGTAGATTGGTCATATATATATATATATATATATATATATATATATATATATATATATATATATATATATATATATATATATATATATATAAATTAATGTATGTCTGTCTGTTTGTCCTTTATGCATTACTAAACCATTCATCCGATCGCTACGAAACTTTGGGAAGTTGTTCCGTACACTCCTGGAATGATTTCTGGCATAGTACTTCTGTCTTACGATAATTTTATATATGTAAAAACAATAAAAATGTTAATGTTTTTTTGTTCAAAGTCGCAAAAAAAATGTGTCGCTATAAACTGTAGCGCCAAAACGGCTTTAACGATTTTAAAGAAACTTGGCTAAAGTCTTCCCTTGAAACCCTTTTAATTTATGTTTATAACATACTTTACCGAAAACAAGCTGAAAAAATGTTACGATGAATTCAATATTTTATTTGCCGACAGCTAAAAAAAAATGCACAATTTTTAACTTTTTAATAATACTTATCACCAATTATGTTTCTTTTAGAAGTCAGTTTCTTATTTATTTCAGTTTTTTTGTTTTTTAATAAATTCTTTTCTATAACATTATGTTGAAATGAGGTTGTGCCGTTTCCCGTAGGATTTTTTGTTATGAGTATGGAAATCTTTTTAGGAAGATGGAAGGCAGCTCTAATGCACACGAAATGAACGCTATGATAAATTTTATAGCACAATTTCAATACATTGCCATAATTGATATTTGAAAATCTTTAACATTGAAACAGTATCGTAAAATATTTTGAACAGCATGTGTTTCTTTTACATCCAACTGATAGTGCGTTTGTAATAAATAGGTATATTTTCACCTTATATTTTATAACAGTAGATATATTAAACCACGCGCGTATTTAAATGCAACGTGAAGCCAAAATTTCAAGGCAATGGGTGACGAACTTTCTGAGATTTTAGAGTTAAAAGAGCCAAACATTTACATTTTTACTTGCCGTAAAATGATCAACACAAAGTTGAACATTAAACAATACATTAAATATAAAAAAAAAATATATATATATATGAAAATATATGAGTGGCTTGATATCAAAGGACGGATTTCTATCATTTTCAAACAGCGGAGATAAAGTCAATTTTAGCTTTATCAGTTTAACTCAGACTGTTTCTGATGATTAAGAATGACGGGGTATTCACTCAGATGATTACGAATGTTCAAGTTGAATAATGAACAAAAAAAATCATTTGAATTAGTTTAAATTGAAGTCATCTTACAGACAAATTTGTTTCCCAACTTTTTAAAAAATGGCAAATGTCCTTTGGTATTAATCCATTCATATGTGCTATTTATTTTCTTTCTTTTCCATTTCCATCCAGGCTAAGCCGCAGCAGCGCGTGGCCGGGTAAAGCTAGTTTGATTATAAAAATCAGTAAATTGTGCAATAGAAAAAAATATTGTTGCACCACTTAAGTATATATTGTTTTTGTTTTTTCAATATAAGAAGTGAAATTCAAAACAGATCTAGGGAAAATAGAAGAGAATTATTTTAATAACTCAGTTTCTAAATG